>VTPC01006186.1:0-66913 GCA_011009095.1 Ignelater luminosus | reverse complement strand
TGATTGCATTACTTAGAAAATTTGTGACTATGAACGAAACTTGGATTCACCATTACGTCCCAGAAACCCAACAACAGTCAAAACAGTGAGTTGACCAAGGAGAATCCGTTTCGAAGAAGGCAAAAACAGTTCAGTCGGCTGGAAAAGTAATGCCTTCTCCTTTTAAGATGCTAAGGGCATTTTACTTATTGACTGTCTAGAGAAAAGAAAAACCATAGCAGGCCAATATTGCCCAATACCTATAGAACAATTGAATGCAGCAATTCTTAAAAGATGCCCCGGAATGTCATAGAAAACAATGTTGTTTCACAAAGACAATGCACAGTCCATACAAGTGCAATGGCTTAACAAAAAAAAGTCGAGTTGGAGTTCGAAATAGTTCGCCATCCCCCCTACTGATCCAATTTGACTCCATCGGTTTTTCACCTGTTCCCTAAATTTAAAAAATTTCTATCTGGAAAGAAATTCAGTCAGACGCTTCAAATGTATTTAAAACCTTGAAGAAAACCATTTTCGTTAAGAAATTGAAAAGTTGGTGATGTGTTCGTCCACGTGTGTTGAATTGCAGGGTGATTATGTAGAAAAATAAAATACATCTTTATGTTGAATTTTAGTTGTTGTCACTTTCATTCATTTTCAATCCAGCCTTCTTGCACACCAAATAAAAAAAATTGGAAATTTTGGAAATAAAATAGTTCTGCTCTCAAGCGGCAATTTATTCTATCGTTAACAGAATACTTTACATCCTTCTGTAGCTACCACTTTGTTTCTTATAAAGCTTGCTAATAGCAATAGCAAAGAGATTAATTATCGTTTTCTGTACAGTGAGGTCCAATTTTGATATCTTTGTATTCTCACTTAACTAAAACTCCTTTTGGCATTGTGCCTGTTTTTTATTTTAAACTGTAACGGTCTTTTGTCGTTATCATCCCGTCACATGGTAAATCTTACGGTATATCATCATCCTTCCTTGTGAGAAACCGTGTAGATACAAAAGTTTCTTTTACAATTGATTTACGCTTTCGAATTCTGGGGGAATGCGACACTTTAACTTGGGCGATTTTCTCGTTCGAGACTAAACCCTTTTTATCAAAGGGGTAAGTTAACTTTCTTTTTTTACATCCCTTGCGTCTTCGTTACTAATGGTTGATCCTTGTCCCCAGTTTTTTTATTGGATCTCACGAATCTGGTGGTAAAAGTCACAAACAAGTTTTCTTGCGTGCCTCTCCGGAAGCCTTGTTGATGCATATGTATTCTGGCAGTAGCAGTGACGGCGGAAAGTGACTGGTATCGACATTAATGTGCGAAAACGACGGATGCTGGATTCCAATCTTGCAGTAAACTATTAAACTAATCTACTATTCCCTCCGGTTCCAATTTATGCTAATATTTAATTCTGTTAAATTAATTTCTTTGTTAATTAAATCTTTGCTTATTAAAATTTAGAGTGACCTCTTCAGGTTTAATAAGCATCTTAAACTTTTATTAAATCCCATTGTAATATAATTTATTTTTGTTTGACCCGTAACTTCTAAATTTGTTTAAACAATTTAATTTTTCTTGATTAATGTACTAGTAGGATGTAAATTGAAGATTTTATTTGCTTAACATTATTTTCCAGGTGTATTTCAGTTTCAGCAAGCAAATTTCGATCGAAAGCTGCTTCCTTCCACACTGAGGTAAGATTGATTTAATACTTCAATGATTATCCGAATCTTGCTTTAATCGTTTAATTTCTTTATTTAAATTTCATCGTACACCGAAATTACTTCAAATTCGTTCATTTGAAAATTTAATTCATTAATTTCGGTTTTATTCAAATCATTATTTTGTGATATCGGAGTCTGTTATTTGCATTTCTTTGGTGTTTTGATTTTTCTGTTAGCCTTTGAACAATTTTAAATTATTTGCCTGGTGTGCTCTCTGATAACATTCGTGAAAACTTTATATAGTTACATTGGATTTATTTTTGTCAATTTTCACGATTATTTCCTTATTTTTTAAATTGCTTTAAATTTTGTTTATCCTTTTAACAATTTTTTTTTTCTTAATTACTCTATAATTCAATTATTCAATTAATTTTTTTAAGTGGAGATCCTTTTACTTAATTTTTTGTTTTAATCTGTTATAAAGTGTTAAAACAATGTTCTATTGCTCATTGATTTAAGTTTAGGAATAAAATTTTATGTCTAGAAACTTATAACCTTTGGTCCTATCGAAATTGCCAATATTAGCTTTATTTCTAAAGTGTCAATTTTTTTGTACGAAACTGTTTTATTGTGGTTACTCTAGAAATTATAAATTTATTTGTAAATACAAATCCAACATTTTATTTGATATTTCAATATACGTTACTGGTTAATTACTACCTGGTGTTTTATTGTAAGTATAATCTTAGCCGTCCCGCTCCCAAGTCTACCCACTTGAGTTCAGCTGACCTAGAACCCAGAGATCCTAGAAGTTTAATTCAATTTTTTACTGTAACGCAAGGTTTACGTTGCAAAACTTTCCTTTAGTCGGTAGCTAGAACAAGTTAGTAGAAATGATTTTAGTAGACTTTAAGGTGGCATTCAAATGGAAACTAGTTTAAAATAGTATTGTGTACGTGCCCCTAGATCAATTGTGCACTTCAATGTATAGTTGCATATTCGACCTTCGTGTGAATCTATCACAATGAGAGCCATTTAAACTTTGTGTAAGAAAGTTTTTGGCGATAACTTCAAAAACAATATCGTTTGGTCGTTGACCGCCTTTGAAATAGTGGCTATGAAGCGGATACCAAAGCGCGACGTTTGGCCCCTGATTAGTATCTTTTAAGACTACGAAAGAAAAAAATGTAAAACGCAATCTATATTGACTTGGGAATAATCATGCTATAGATTCGCGAAATAATAGAGATTCTGCTAGTATCTACGTGTTAAAAATTGACATTGACGTTTAAATCTTAAAAAGGTGTACATGGATTGACTTTTTAGATTAATGTTTGTGCAGGAAACGGTATTTGAGATAATTGAGACAGTTTTCTAGATTTTATCAAAAACACCAGTTTGATTTTAGAGACGTATACAGTTTACTTCAGTTAGGTTAGGCCTAACCAGAACAGAAAGAGAGCCTTTCAAATAGGCAATACGGATTTTGTAAAGGGAAATCAACCATAAAAACCGTAGAAGAAGTGGTAAACACAGCGATGACAGCTAAGGCAGGAACCAGGTACACAAGAAAACTCTGCATGCTAGTCACTGTAGACGGAAGGAATGCCTTCAACTCGGCTAATTGGATGGGCATTGTTGCAGAGCTAGAAAGGCGGGAAATGTTTCACTACCTAACGAATACATAAAGAAGTTATCTGCAAGACAGAACTATAATAATCGAAATATCGAGGTGATACAAATCAACAGCGAAGTACCACAAGGATCGGTGTTGGGTCCACTTCTGTGGAACATAGTCTATGACGGTGTGCTAAAAATCGAAATACCGGAAGGCGTGTCACTATACGCCTTTGCAGACGACTTGGCAATAATAGTAACTTCCAAGGAGGAAAACGAGCTGCAAAGGAAAACAAATGAAACACTCGAGGTAATAAACATATGGATGGAAAATAATAAATTAGAAGTGGACCAGAAAAAACTAAAGCTGTTCTATTTAGCGGAAGGAGAGTTGTATCGCCTATAAGAATCAGAATAAAGAGGGAAAACATCGTAATCAAGAATGAAGTCAAATACCTCGGAGTAATATTGGACAAAAACATAAGCTATAAAGAGCATATCAGACACAAAGCAAACAAAGTGGAACAACTAGCGAATGCCTTAAGTAGATCAATGCCCAGTACACGAGGGCCTCAAATAAAAGCCCGACAAATGCTAGCATCAGTGGCGCATTCAAAGATGCTATACGCAGCACGCATGCTGCAGAAGGTGCAGAAGAAAATGGCCATCAAGATAAGTAGAGCTTACCGAACAGTATCAGGAGAAGCCCTGCTAGTTATTGCAGGACTGATACCCATAGAACTCCTTGCCAAAGAACGCAAAGAGTTACACGAGACCGAACCAGGAAATAGAAACAGAAAGGAGGCTCGAGCCCGAACAATAGGAAGATGGCAACTTGAATGGGAACGGAACAACAGTAAGGGGAAATAGACAAAAAGACTAATCTCGAACATTGAGAGATGGATCAAGAGGAAGCACGGAGGGACAGGATTCTATGTCACGCAAGCACTTACAGGACACGGAAGTTTTGGAGTGTATGTAATCAAAAAAGTGGAGCTGGACGAATGCATTTTTTGCGGACAGAGTCCGGATAACGTAAAGCACGCCATATACGAGTGCGACAAATTTCATCGAGAGCGAAGTTGTGTACAAACCCAAACAGAAGAACAGCTAATCCTGAAAACACTATTGAACAAATGCTTACAAACAAATACCAGTGGGACCTCATACATGGCTATCTCGAAAAAGTCACGACAACGAGAATGAAGGCGGAAAAGAAGGGAAATAGAAACTAGAAACGATAAACGAGACCCGTAACATCAAAATGCCACAGCTGCGCAGATGTAATACTAGTGGTCTTCTTGCGCTTGGCAAAGTAGGAGGTTTTAGTCCGTAGGGTACTGACATGACTCAGTACAGTCGAGCATGCCGCAACGTACGGGCGTTGCGGTATCCATGAGGATTTCCTCCTTCCCTCGTAAAAAAAGGTTAAGCCTAACCAGTTCTAAAGGCAGTATAATACACAGTTGCCATTTTTGCTATTTGTTCTACATTGTTATTAATATGCAGCCTATATCAGATACTTAGATCATTTAGCAACCTTTCTTTTTTTAATTCTTTTGCGTAACTGGGACAGTTCCTATATTGATATCATACATATCTTCTTGAAACTTACATTCATATAACTTAAAATTCTTTTAATGTCTGGCAGCAATAGATAAGAATGTCTAATAGATTATACTAAAAAAGTAGTATAATTATTTCAGTACAGAGTAACTACAGAGATGGAACGACTCTTGGTTCTCAATCAAGAGAAATTGGTCTGCAAATTTGCCAAACTCTCTCCGATAGCTGTGCATTTCTTATTTCTAGTACATGGTGTCTTTTACAAAAAGATTGTCCAACAGAACTGCTACTTGGATATTCTGAGGACTACTCTGTTAAAAAAAAAGGAATTTAAGTATTCCTCATTGACCTTGTATGTATGCACATCTTTCTTGCATCCAAGCGTAAGAAATATCTTTGAAAACTTATTGCCAGCTATCACACTAAACTTCGCTCATAGTTGCCTAGCGCGATTTCTCTCAAATACTACTACATCTATTCTCTTTATCACTTTTGCCTTCCATTATCACAGCAAAGTCATGTCAAGTACTCGCTACCGGAAAGTACCAATTTTATGTTACTAAAGGCTCGGTTGCGCAAAACGCAGTTAATCAAATTCTCAAGTTGGTCATGTGATTAGCTGATCTGAGTGGATCGTTTTGAGTTTACGTTTGAATTTTACTAAGTCCGATTGGTTAATCGCATGATCACCTTTGAGCATTTAATCAAATATGTTTTGTACAACCGAACCAAAGTATTATCTACGACTCTTTCTCTTTGTTAGTAACTTTTTGGATTGTTGTGTAACTTCTTGGACCCTAGACGGGCTCCATCAAGATAAACAATGCCATGCCTCAAATGAAACATTCCACGAGAAAAACTACTGAAGCGAATTGATTTCAAAAATATCAATTATTCATTTTGATCTCAATATCCTACTTTGTTCTCTAGACAATGAAAATATTAAGCTTCTACATTTCATGATTTCAGACTAGAAAAATTTAGGAAATCCAGTTTTGCCCGGAAACGACGTTTCTCAATAAGAGGTCGTAAAAGTAGGTTTTGTTGTTAAATTCAATGTAGATTAGAATAAGAAACAAAAATTACTAACTTCTTAAAGAGCGTGAAATATTGTTTCTTAGAAAAACATTACATATTCAGAAATCTCATTTCTGAGATGCTCAATATGAATGAAAGCTTTATTTATAGTTAGGCATTTTGGATATCAACGATACCTTGAGTCTACACTGTCTACAAAATCTTAATTTTGCTTTGCTTTATTTTGAAGGTATAAACTGCTGAATATAAATTTTAATATTTTCTTGGTGTTTTTGCTCTCGAAAAAAGCAAGATAAAAGTGTTACCTAGTTTTCATCTAAGTAAACTTCAAGAATGATTATTAGTAGGAAAGTCACATTTTATGATTATTCGGAATTATTGTAGGTCAGATTTATTTACAAAAAAATATGTCAGTCTTAGTAACTGATAGCTATACTAAGGAAACAATTTATTTTCTACTATTTACTACTGCTGAGTTTTTGCGGAAAAACTATAACTAGTAATCCGTGCAAAACCGTAAAGGCTACAACACGGAAAGTAAAATATTGAGTAAAGAAGTAGAAAGCCCTGAAGGAATGTTTTTCTAAGGAAAAAATAAAACACAAGATCTCAATAAGATCTTATATTGAATTTTTTCAAATGTTTTCTTTGTTTCTGTAAATATGATACTCTCATAAATTTAAAAAAAACAGAATGCGTCTGACGTTAATAACCAACATTTTGTCATATACTTTTTCGTTGAAATACCCTTCCATATATAAGAGTTGATTTTATGACATCACGTTGAACCAATATTTGTAATAACAAAGCACTCTTGTCCTTTGTTTGAACAACATACATTTTGTGAATCTAATATAGTCTGTGGTGAGCGCAAGAAATTCCCTAGTGCATCATAGACTTCCTATTTTTCTGAGCTTGTTGGAAAATTCCATTAAGAATTTCAAAGAACGTTGGTATAAAGTAGACAAAATGCTTTAAATTTAAGTGAAATTCGTAAAACTATCGAGATAACTGAATTTATCTTGCGAATTTGAATAAAGATTGTAAACATTGCAGACTTTCACTTTGATAAAGGCAAATGAATATATTTTTACATTCAAAACCCTCCTGAATAAAAAATGACATGTTCAAGTTGAATCTTGTTTATACCAATATTAATATTGTTATATCCGATTTAATATTTTGTGTTTATGAAGTAAGATTCATCTTTGTGCAATTTGCGGATATTGAACATTTAAGTAAGTTAAACTTACTCAAGCGTATAAAATCAACAGGTAATTTCTGTGAAGAATTTCAAGCTTGTAAACTTATTTTCACATGAGTAAATTTCACTGTGTTACCATTACGTAAAGATACTAATATTCTTCAACACAGAAATTGCTTGTATATTTTGCAACATTTTTAAAAGTAGATTGTACATGATTTTGATTAGAAATTCGGAATTAAGTGTACGTTTTTAGATTCTTTATTTGGAAATTTGTGTTTTTTGCAAAATTTTAAAGTGGTACAGTGGTAATGCTACTGACAATAATACTTGAAACTTGTTAGACTTTTTTCAGACCGAATTATAAGACTTAATCGAAAACAAAAAGTTTTACAATATTTTTCGTTAAGTTAGTATCTAATAACGTCAATGTTAACACCTAATACAATGGCATCTAATAGCCCTGGATCTCAAACGGTGGCGTTGTAATAGACCAAGATGTTATTTAAATAGAATTTTTTATGGGCATAATTCCTAAAAATCAAAATTCCTGAATGATAAACAGAAATGTCAAATAAGTTCCATTATGAAATGGAGTATATAGAATCCATTAACTTTAGAGTTCGTGAATTTACAATTGATCTTTACTTCAATTTGGCCATTTATGGTGACCTATGGCATTCACATACTCAAATAAATTGACTTTGACTTCGCCTGACTATTTATACCCACGGTGTTCTATGGTTGGACTTTACTCTTTACCAAACCATCTGCGGTGGCCCATATGGCGTACTTTTTTCTGCTGGGCCACCTTTAGTGGTTCATGATCTAGATTTGCAACCAGCAAGCCTATTAGGCTGAGAAGCCGTCAGTTTTCACCTTTCTCATCTGACGTTAATGCGAATAAACGGTTTGCTGCATCCCAAAGTCAATTTTAGCCAATCACCAGATCAGCTGCTGTGGTTTACGGTTAGGTTTCTTTTCCCGCTTGGCTACACACTAATCATGCTTCACTCTGTTGTTTCAGCAACTTTCTTTATCAGACGTAAATGTGCATGTATGGAGTTTCGCCGCCCTACGAGTAATTTCCGGTAGCCTATAATCAAACATTTGCCTCCGCTAGACGTTTTCGGGTAGCCTATAGTCGAGATTTGCTTCTGCCAGGTGTCTAAATGTATGTAGCAAATTATTAACTATTAAACTAAAAAATCAATTATCAGTGTCAGTTAAAGGAATACGTTTGGATTTCTTTCTTGGGCCAAAAATTTCCATTTACTCAAATGTTTGATTTGCTACAAATTTTGGTTAAGCATAAAGTTACTGAAGCATTTAAAAATGAAATATGGTGGATGTGGTGTATCACTCGCTGTTAGGGAAAAGACTTTGGAGACTCATGTCAACCAAGTCTGTCTATAACAAACGCTACTTTATTCCAATGGAAACAACTCAGTCTTTCAAACAAGATGTATTCATGTTTCTCATCTTTATGAGTCAACTACAGAGGACTAAAGTTAGGGAGTTTCTGGCCTAACATGGATAGGGTATTGAGTTGAATAATTTGAAAGATGTCAAAGTGAAGTGTTGGTACACAAAAGACAAACAATAAGTAGAGGACTGGTATCATGAATTTAGGAATATTGGAAGTTTACTTACAACCACGGATGATATGGCCTATCGTGTCGGTAAACTGATATTTTTAGATCCGCACATCACATATTATGCTAAGATGCAGGAAAACTTGGGTATTGGATCGTCAATAATAAACACGATTGTGCGCAAAAGATTAAAGTACAGAAGATTGTTAGCCGGAACACCTGGTATTTGGTAAGTAATGAAACAAAAACAGACGAGATTGGGAATTTGTACACAAAACCTGTAAATGTTGAAAGAGACAGCGACAGGCTATAATGAAACAATTCGACTATTGCGACACACCAAATATGAAGATTGGCCAACTGTTCCGGGAATTGTAACACACTACGCAGTGTTTTTGTGCAGCACATACAGAAGGGTGTCACGGCTAGATGCTATTGAAAGGATGAGGTGTTTAATGTTACTCATGGCAATGCTTCATCCCATACAACGAAGCTGAACAAAGCGTTTTTAAACAGATGTACATGTTCCTTTGAATTATCAATGTGAGACTTTTGTTTGTTTTGTGACTTCATGGGAAGTCTTAACGTCAAGGATTAAAAACATCAGAAGATTCCGATTCGTGGTTTTTGTTTATTTGGAAAACATTACAAAAGATAGATGGAATAGTGTATTAAAGCTAAGAAGGATTACACAGAGTCAAAATTAATTTGTATTGACCGGTCTGGTTTTTCAAGACAGACAATTAATTCGTAAATTGATCTTTTGATCAATCAGCTTTCTATTTATGTCAAAAATGTTATAAGATTCTTTTCATGGGATCACGTCGGAATTTTGGCACTTACCAAAGTGTAATACAAGTGTAAGGTGGAAAGCAGAATTATAGACTATAGAAAAAGGGTCATCTGGACAAGAATGTTGAGAAACACTTCATTATTTATTAATGTTAACTATTAGAGGTGTTCATACCTGATAAGGTGAAAGAGAGATTTAGAAATACTTAATTTCTGTGTAAACAAATGGGAAATTAAGTATTCAGGGTCTCGGTTCGTGAATGAGAAACATCCAAAGTTTGAGTTTTTGTAGCAGCCATCACTATAATATCAAATAATGGGCAAGTTATATTTTTGTATTAAATTTATCGATGAGATTTTATACTCTTCTTGTTTCTTGAGGTAAATCGGATTTGATATATATAAATACAGAATACAAGAGAAAGGCAGATTTTTGATTAATGATCAAAGTCGAGTAATCAGTAATGAGAAAGCTAGCTAGAGCCTGTAGGCTGCCAATTAAAATTAACATAATTTCTTATTACGAAAATTTATAGATATTAATAATTTGGAGAATTAAAATAGGAATTAATAAATTAGCTGAAATTACAAAAAATGAAAATTATCAGATATGTTAATTATTCTCAATTAGTATGTTCAGTATACTGTACATAAGTTTAAAGATCTAACACGCCAAATGCAAACAAGACTAATTTATTCCATAATCTTTTTCATTTTTCTGGCAACGTCAACATCGAGGAAATATAGGGAACTAAATTCCAAATTAATTGGGTTGACTTGGAGTTTCAGAATTTTAAAGTAACTGAAATAATGCAATCCTTGTTTGCAGTCTTACTTATTTGGCAGTGCTCTCTGAGCCATACATTCTTTAGTTTCAATAAACTTGAAAAATGTTTTGCTACAAAATTACGTCCGGTCAAGATCCCGCAGTTTTTCAAGCAGAATTAAATCTACACAATAAATTCTTTCTCGAGGTTTTAGTTCAAAGAAGGTCATAATTCACTGTAATATTTCTGTATGATAAAACCATACAATAGTAATAAAGCGGAAAGTTGTGCTACAGAATTCTTAATAAAAGATATGTCTTGTTGTATCCTGAAAATACTTTTAGACTACGTATTCATTCTCAAGGTTTATTATCTAAAAATTTTTTTAATTTGTATTGAATGTCTAGAAAAGTTTTATAATTAATTTAGGAGTCACTTTTTGCACCGGAATAGAATAGGGGAAAGATGGGAAGATATGAAAATGGAGTTGAAATGTTCATAACAGAGAAACTATTGATTTCTTGCTATTGTATTTTACAACAATGCACATTTTGCAGTAAATATTGACGTTTGTTTTTAGTAATGTAAATATAACATTCAAATTCAAGGTTTGGCTAGAATTTCACACTGTAATTTGATATTGAATTCGTACTCAAGCTTAAGCTCGAATATTTTTGCATATTTTCAAAACTTGAGTATTTTTATACATGTTTATTGGTTTTATTGATGTTTTCATTCTAGAAGAAAATTTCTTATTTAACATTTATGAATCATTCACATATTTAGTAAGAACTGAAAATAAGTAAAATGTTAAAATACGTCGTAGTAAATTATTTTATTTTACGTTTTTAGGCTTTTTGGCTACTAAACAAGATTTTTTAAAAACTGTCTTCATAGAAAGAATTCTGCAAATAATTCTGTATAAAAATGAATTATTTCGGGAATAAGAAGAACCACCAAGACAATGCCCACTGAAAATCGCAATGCTACTACACTCATTAATAATATTTCAAGATGACGCCGGAGAAAGGTCGCATTTGTTTATACTGCAAAAGTAAAGCAGTTAATGGTCCTGAGTGTAAAGTTTGTGGTGTGATCATCCATCCTAAATGTGTAGAACGCTTAAATGTTAAGGTTCTTGATGAAGAAAATGTATTGTGCCCTGATTGTGATAAGAAAGATTGCTATAACTTAAATGAAGCTGATAATGCCAGTACTCAATGTGCACAAATAAATTCAAAAGCATTTACATATGAAATAATTTCATTTTTGAAAAGTGGTGAGTTCCTAGATATTATTAATAATATTGTTAAGGAAGAAACAAAAATATTACAGCGTGAAGTAGCATATCTAAGAGATCAGATTGATAATTTGAAATCAAGCAACATTGACTTAGTGAGATTATTAAGTAAAGATGGTTTATTTGTTAACAAACAAACTACTTTTTATGAACAAATCAAAGTTAATTCTTCTTCTGGTAAACCTTCCGTTACTGCAAATTACGCTTCTGTCGCTGCTACTAAAAAGATTTCGAAGGTGGAAAACGCTACAGCTGTGAATGGTTCGTCTGATATACATGTTAAATTATCGCAGCAATACCATGAACCGGTCAGGATGGTTTCCAATTTTAATAATAAAACTTCTCGTAATAAGTTAATTATTGGCTCTGGTACTACGAATTCACAATTAGATGAGGGCTTCACCGCAGCAGCAAAACAAGCCCGTAGTTATGATGTACACGTTACAAGAGTTAATCCGAATGTTGATGAAACCAAGATCGAGAATTATGTTACTGGTAAATTAATAAAAATGTCAGATAATGAAAAAACCAGTTCATTGAAAATCAAGGTTACTCGTCTAAACGCTAAATATCCTGAACACTACAGTTCTTTTAAGGTCACTGCGGAATCCTCTTATTTATCGCATTTACTTAATGCATCCTTTTGGCCACAAGGTGTTGCTGTTCGGAAATTTTATAATGCTCCCGTTCATCAGAAATTAAATAATGATAAAAATTTTCAAAGGGCAATTCCCACGAAGCATCCGACATAAACATATTTTATCAAAATGTTCGTGGTCTTAGGACAAAAGTTAATGAAATATTTACTAGTGTATTAAGCGAAGATCACACTGTGGTTTGTCTCTCCGAAACATAGCTTAATGGGGAAATTAACAGTTCAGAGATTATTGACGGACGTTATAATGTTTTTCGTCAAGACAGGAATCCTAAAACAACGAGCAAAGAACGGGGTGGTGGAGTTCTTATCGCAGTCAAAAAGAGTTTGTCATCTTTTCTAATTAATCTTGATGTAAAAGATCGGGAAGAGATATGGACTTGTGTTCATCTTGCTAGTAAAAATCTGATAGTGGGAGTTGTTTATTTTCCACCAAATTCGGATATTTCTTTATATGAAGGTCATCTTCAATTAATTTCGGAGATTACCATAACTTATCCTGATAGTATCATTTGTGTTTTAGGTGATTATAACCTACCAAAAATTACATGGTATTGTGATAATTTCTGTGATACTGTATGTGATACTTTAATTTCAGTTAATGTACACTTTAAGATAGAAGAAATTGTTTGTGATAATTTTGCGTTTTATGGTTTTTTTCAAAAGAATTGTATTTATAATGCTAATAATGTTATCTTAGATTTAGTATTTTGTAATGTGGATTTTGTAAATATTTATCAATGGCCACATTTAACTAAACCTGACATAAATCATCCTTCTTTTGTATTAAATGTAAAGAATTGTTCTCAGTCAACTCTTACCAATGGTGAGATATTTTATTTAGACTTTAAGAATGCACCATATGAGTTGATTAATAATCATTTAGACAATATTGATTGGAATATACTAAACAATTTTAGTTCAATTGAGGAATCTGTTAATATTTTCTACGACATTATTAATTCTGTTATATCTTTATATGTTAAGTTAAAAAGAGTGCCAATGCCAAAGCAGTTTAATTTACCTAAATGGTTTGATGATAGTACGAAATCTTTAATTATTGAAAAGAAAATCGCTCACAAACAATTCAAACAGTTCAGATCTCCTATAGATTACAATATATTTAAGGATTTAAGAAATAAATGTAAAATTGCTATCAATAACTGTAGGTTAAATAACATAAGAAGCATTGAGAATAATATTTTAGAAAATCCTCAACACTTCTGGCATTATGTTAGATCTCAAAAAGGAGATAATTCTTTACCTAACTGTATTAGATATGAAAATTCTGTGGGTTATACTCCGATTGAAATCGCCTCTTTATTTGCAAAGTACTTCCATTCTGTTTATTGTACTTCTGATACTTATGAAAGTAAACTTTGGGATAATAATTTAAAAGAAATTGTCGATCTTTGCAATTTAGATATATCTAGAGAAGATATTTTCAATAAAATAAATTCTCTAGATGCTAATTCTAAAGCTGGTCCAGATAATATTCCTGCAGTCTTCTTGAAGTGCTGTGCAAACAACTTAGTTAAACCTTTGTGCATTTTGTTTAATAATTCTTTGAGTAGTTCTGTATTTCCCGAATTGTGGAAAAAATCAAACGTTTTTCCTGTTTTTAAAACTGGAGATCGTTTAGATGCTCGTAATTACCGTGCAATTAGTACTCTATCTGCAATTCCAAAAGTTTTTGAAGCCATTGTTACGGATAAATTGTTTCAATCCGTAAAAAACATTATAATTGATGAACAGCATGGTTTTGTTAAAGGTAGATCTACGCTAACAAATCTTTTCTTATTTACCAATTATGTTCTGCATACTATAGAATTGGGTCATAACGTTGATTGTATTTATACTGATCTTAATAAGGCATTTGACAGAGTCAATATTGAGCGCTTGATCTACAAATTAAGTAAATTAGGTTTCCAAAACCCCCTTGTTGTCGTGGATCTACTCTTACTTAAACATGCGAAAACAAAGAGTTGTCATTAATAATTCTACCTCCGAATGGTTTAACGTTACTTCTGGCGTACCGCAAGGATCCCATTTGGGACCAATGCTTTTTATTTTGTTTATTAATGATATAAATTATTCTATCAATTCCAGCAAATTTCTGCTATATGCTGATGATTTAAAACTTTTCATTCGTACTGATGCTGTTGGTTCAGATCATTTGTTACAAGCTGATTTGGATTGTTTGACTTCATGGTGTAGTGAAAACCATCTGGAATTAAATACTTCAAAATGCAAATCTTTACGATTTTCTAAAAAGTTATCACCTGGTATTTGTACTTATTACATTAATAATATAGCAATAGAAAGTGTTACTTGCTTTAAGGATTTAGGTGTTATTATTGATGCATGTGGTAGTTGTGATCAACATATTACAAATCTACTTAGCAGAGCCAATAGAATATTAGGATTTATTGTGCGTCAGTGTACTGATTTCACAGATTTAAGAATTTTAATTATACTATATACGTCTCAAGTTCGTTCACTTCTGGAGTATTGCACAACCATTTGGTGCCCATATTATATTACATTAGTAAATAGAATGGAAGCAACACAGAAACGATTTGTAAAATTTTTATGTTACAAGTACCGAATTGATTACTACGGTTACAGTTATAGTGATCTTTTACATTACTTTGGCCTATCTTTATTGCATGTGCGCCGCAATTATTACGATTTATGTTTTTTGTTTAAAGTATTTAATGGATTTGTTAATTGTTCTCAAATACTTCAATGTTTTTCTTTGAACATAAAAAATACCAATTTACGTAATTTACCAATTTTCAATATTCCTTTCCATCGAACTGCGTATGGTGCAAATTCTCCTCACTGTAGAATATGTCACTTAGCATGTACACATGATGATTTGGAATTCTTTGGTATTTCCTTTAACAAATTCAACATTATGTATATGTAGTTATTTTGGTTAATGTTTTAATAAGATTTGTTTGTAAATGGATGTCAGTTAATAAATTATTAAAATTATTATTATTACATTGGATAAAATAGCAAATTCAGTTAATTATGAGAAAGCAATTGTAAAAGGGTTAAATTAGCTTAGCAATAAATGATAATTCTATACCCAGAATGTTCCAGTTAATATTTGTTTGAAAACTAATCTATTTGAAGAGAAATTAACGCGATAAAATATTACCTACACTTGAATGCTTGTAGTAATTCCAGATAAATTTCATTTGCTGCCGAACTCCATTTTACTCTCAAGTTTTTAATGTGAAGTGATTCTATAGTAATTTTCATTGGAAGTGGCAGTTTACTTCTATCATTTATCGGTTTTTCTTTCAGTGAGCTTAAAGTAGAGTCACCGCATTTAGAATGTTTTTTCAAGATAACACTTTTTAAAAGCGGAAGTAAGGTAAAACACAATCGATAAATTCGCTTTATGCACAAAACTGCCGCAAAACGCTACCCTTTGTATTTACATGCTTAAAAAGGTAAACAATTCCTTCCATTCTTATACATAAGCTTCTGTTGCTGTTTTTGAGTTTAGAAGCAACCATTCCTTACATTCAAATTTCTACTAATCAATCGATGACTAAAACAGGAAATTTTATTGTCTTACCACGACAGTTCTTGATTCAGCCTAGATACACTTATTATTCCTACAGTAGCACCCGAGGCACATGACTGAAGCAATCAGAAGGTGAAGTGACAGTAAATGCATCTTTGATCCTAATCACTCTAATCACAAATAAATTCAATGAAATTTATGATTGGATAAGAATTCCAGATTTAAACTGTAACATAAACTAGACATTTTACCGGCTGGAATAACAGACGTTCTCAGGGAAAAAAACTACAGTCGTGGAGTCAACGACTAGATTATAGTGAAAACGATATATAAAACATGGAAGAGGCATTTTGTCTCTCAATCTTCAGTTTTTCTTTTTCATTTTTTCTACACGCGATTCAAATTTAAAGTTGTTATCCAGGTACAATAGTAAGAACACTGTCGCTTTGTTTTTTAACCAAAACGCTGTATTGTTAGATTTCTCAAAATGCTTTCATCTCCCTCGTTCCTTCCAATGTTCGAATAACCGAAAAAAATTGGTAACCTTGTTCATAAACAACATGTAGTTCTTGTATCTTTTGTTGGACAAACAATATCGTCTGGATTTTTCTGAAGATTTTAGTGTAGTTCATAGTTTCACGGTTACATGAAATCAGTAAATTATGTTTGGAAACAGAAAGAAAAATAAATAAAATTATCAAAAGGTAATACTTTTGTTAGAATTTTAAAGCAGAAAAATCATCAAGAAGGTTGAGCAAATATCAATGGTAAAGCTAAGCAATAGCAATTATCAGGTTTGGCAATACATAAAATGCAATTTTTATTAATAATAATAATTTATGGAACGTAGCCGTAAATCCACAACCCAAAGTACCTGTTGAGAATTGAAGTCGTGTGACGCTAAAGCAAAACCCACAATACCCTAAAAGGTGGAAACATAGAGGGAGGTCCAAATGTAACGAATAAATTAATTTTCTACGTTAATAAGTGTGGAAACGAAAACTCCTAAAACACATCAATTTTTAAATTCAAAATGACATTTTCTGACACTAGAAAATTACCGCCCTCCCCCCCAATTCTATTTCAGTTGCATGAGGGGTCGTGTGATACCTCGTTTCAAAGAGCATTTAATTGCCTATCTAACAATGTAAATGTTTTTAGATTTCGTTCATTCATTTACAAGAAAATTCGATATTTACAAAAACAATTTTTTGTTTTTTTCTGATGAATAATTTTGACAAGTCGCGAATGTTTGTTCGTATAAAGTAAAATTCTGCTTTGGTGCAAGAAAAAGCTTGATTTGAAGCAGCTGTGAGGCTTTTATATCACTTTGGGTGGATTTTGTACAGTTGAGTCTTTTAGTTGTTGTTGGATTGGTAAAACATGTATTGAATTAAATATCAGTTTCTTTGTTTTCCTTTAGTGTTTTATACATTTGTACGACAATTGTCTTGGTTTCCAGAACCATACGCGTTTAATTGGATCGCCAAACGTTTAGATATTCCTTTTGTTTTTTTCAGTTTTCAGCACAGGTCCCATCCATCGGACACCGCCCGCTGACTGAGTTTGGCCGGACAATCATATGTCACCTTCAGGGACCGACATTTTGAAATAAAGGTAGCAAATAGTTTGGGATTATAAAATGGATAATGTAATTTTTCAAGATGGTTTCAGAAGAGATCAAGCAGTTTATTGCCTGATAAATGGAAAATTTTATTCATTTCTTTAGTTATTGCTAGGTCTTCTAGACGACATCGACATAGAACCAGGTGTTGGGTAAACAACATCGTCTGGATTTTTCGTGAAGTTTTTTTGTAATTCATAGTTTTCTCAGTTACATGAAATCAAGAGATTGTGTTTTGCAAACAGAATAAGGAACAGTTAATTTGCCAAAAAATTAGAGATTTGGAGCATAAAAGATATAAAACAGAAAAAGACTTCGTTACAGTAGCAGCATCACTACTATACGATGAATTTAAAACCTGTTTCAATCTATTCCTGATGAATTTTTGCCTTTATAATCCGTCTCATTATTAATAAAACTGCAAAAGCCAGTCTGCAAGTGTTCTGAGATAATTATCAGAGAAAGGGGTCCAAAATGCCGTGAGATTAGACATTAACATAAACAATCTTTGTTGACATGTAGATATCTATTGGTGTTAGTAGGCTTGAGATATTAGAACAACGAAGAGGATAACTTCCACAATGAACTAGATTTTTTGATATCCGCTCCATAGGACAGAAACACTTTTAAGCTGATGTTCTGAAAATTCCAAAACCGCACCGCCTACAGAAAAGTTTCATTCTTTCACTAAAGTTGTCACATCGAGAACGTTTATGAAAAGAAAGATGGCATCGAAACTGACTAAAGATTCCCTGAGTAAAAAATGAGCTTGAATATCAAGCAGATTTTTGATAGAACTAGTGTCATATTATGATTGGTGACGTTTGTAACCTTTATTAGCCAAAAATATTAATGTTAAGATTTAATCTAAAGTTTCATATTGTAATAACCTATTTCGTTCTTGAATGCGTTAAACAATTGAGTTTTTGTCAAACAAAGACTTTTGGACGTTGCTATCCTGATGTCTTCCACAAGAACTTTGTTAGGCACTACACCAAAGATTTTAAATGATACAAGCACAATTCAACAAATTCAAAATAATTGAGTGTGATTCGTTCCTGAATACCATGTGCTTAAATCTTCTAATATGAGTCTTTCAGTTAATTTCAGGATTGAGTTTTGAAGTGAATCATCTTCAAATATTAAGATGAGAGATGAAAGTCAAGCTTCTGTTGATACCTTCACGAGCAAACACCAATATGTCAAGAAGAATTAATTTATGTTTATATGTGAATATATCTAATAAAATCACATATTTATAGTTCATAAGGACGAAATAACCCAAATAAAACAACTGAAGTAAATTATAGAGAACTACGATATTCTTATAGACTTACACCTTATAAAAGTTAGAAGTTCATTAAACTTTAAAGGCAATTTACGAATGATAGACCCTCCCTCTGGTTTATGTCATAAATGACCTGATTTGATACGACTTTCAGTATTTCTAATTCTAAAAATAGTGCTGTTCTAAGGGTTGACAAAAATACAAATTCTACGTGTATACTGGATGGAACAAGAAAACGTGTAATAAGTTTTACTTAATTTAATGTAGCTAAATGAAGCTAGAGAAAGTTGTGATAAATAATAATTACATAGTGAAAAGCGACGGAAGAAAGGATATGAACCACTGCAAATGGGTTGAAAAACTTTTTATTATGGAAGTACAAGACTTGAAAAATAAAATAGATATAAATACAAAATTACCAACAAACATAAATTGGTAAAGTTATTCAAACAATTTCTTTTTTATGTTCTTTTTATTTCCGTAAATTGTTTGGTTTTTTGTAACTATTTCCATTTACATATTTATAACGGGTGCATGTTTGACATTTTCATTTTAAGACAAAAAAGGAATAAATTGTATATAGAAATAAATCAACTCATACTCATTAATTATAGAAATAAAATTGTAAATAGTTGGATTTTATTATACATCAGTCATAAAAGACGTGGAAGTAACCAATGAAGGTGACGTCTCGAATAATAAATCGTTCCATTTTATGTTAGATTATCTATCAAGAATCGCTCTAGTTTAAAGGGGTGAACGACATTCGAAGGCATTTATACACCTAGTAGTCGATAAAATGTAAATATCCACATTCAGAATGAGAAAACGAGGAAATTTAAGGTATTGAAACTTTGAAGGAAACGGATGGAATTTATCGTTATTAAAGATGTCATTAGAAATAACATCGTGTATTTTTGGTATCTATAAATTTTGTTTATATTTAGAGTTTTCAGCGTTCCTCGACCTGCATTGATCGATTGTAACTTTTACTTTTGACCTACTATGCGAGTTCAAATCAGAAACAGTCTAGTTAGACTGAAATTACTGAACTATGCCTTTTGTGTTCACTTAATCTAATTGGTTCGAGCTTTTGAAGCTTGTAGCAGTATAACAACAAGATGCTTTTTATAAATTATATGAAAATGGTGATACTTTAAGAACTTAGAAATGTTCTCCTTTAAGAAAACTTTTTGTATGATTTACTTACGAAACAATTCAAGTTACAACATTAATGTTTTACAAACATAATAAGAAAAAGATTGTCGTACATTTTTTTCTTTTAAAAATGTACTCGAGTTTAAATCTTCATTAATGCTATTTGGGATATTAGTAGGACTCTAAATGTTTAGTTTTTCTACCTTGATGTCGACGTTGCAGGTAGTATAAATCTGGACGATGATATTGATCAATGTCTGAGAAAAAACTTCGTCAATTTTTTGGAAGATCTTACCTGAAAGAAAAAATAAAAAATTCTGTAAGAAACATAGCAAAACAGAGCAGAATACTAGCAAACAAAAATATCTAGAATGCAATAACTAAAAGCGACTTCTGAAACATCAGTTGTTTTCAACCACACATTTAACAGATTTTCTTTCTGTAGTAATTTAGAATCTGACCTACATAAAAGGCTAGATATTTTTATTTTTCGTGTTCTTCCTAATAATATCTGATTATCAAACAGAAAAAGGGTAAAAACAGAGACAAAATCTTTTAATAATTAGCACAACGTGTTTTAGATTTCTAAAAAATGAGTACTAAAATATTAGTTATCCATTATCATTATAAACTTCAACTCGTATCTTGAAATATTACAATATTAAATTCCACTATAATTCAGCACTACTAACATAAAGTTATCTTACAGGCGTATCTGTTCTTAGCCACCTCAACTGAACCCTTTCGTTGAATCTAAAGTTCTTAACAGTCACATAGGTCAGATTGTCTGTCTTAGTCCGTCCGTCTAAACTAGCAAGTTCATCTCTCCTTTCCGGAACGTTTCAGTTCTACAACTCAATTTTGTGACCGCTTCACATTTTCCTTTAAATAAATAGACTACTTTCCATACTTATTTCTACTTTGAGTTTCACTCAGCAACCATATCATTTAGCATTTTATAAGTTCAGCTACAAGTCGCAAACTACTGTTCTTGCATTTGCTTGGAGTTTATGACTAATTACTGATTACGAAAGGACGCGATTTTCTGCTTAGTTAACTTTGAAAAGGGCTCAAAAGCAATACGAGTATTTTCAACTTTCTGTTTGGTAAGTTCATCTGATGTCTTGTTACCGAGGAACCTAAGAATACTTCAAGGTTTTGTTGTTGTAAAACAACATTTTATCTAAGAATATGGAACAAACTCTAATCTAATTTTACATTTTTGTTTTTTTGATTCAGAAATCGTTGATGAATCTTTAAGAGAAATTCTTGTTGTCATTGCTAGTGAACCCTTAGAATTTTAAGAACAATGCTTGTAAAGAGTCTTAGAAATTAGTTTTAAACACATTTTCTCTAAGTATCTAGTATCTATCGCTGTAATACGAGGGTCGTTTGAAAAGTCCGTGCAAAGTCAGAGAGATGGCACTACTGGCGCATATCGAGGTTATGTTTAGTTAGTAGCATCTCTTGGAAGAACACACACCAAGTTTCAGCCAGATCGGTCTATTTCTTTGTGTTTGGCATTCGTTTGAATCGAGGAAGTCGAGTGATTTTCAAAAAATGGACGAAAAAGAATTTCGTGTGTTGATTAAACATTACTTTATGAAAGGCAAAACGCCCCAGGAGACTAAAGAGAAGCTTGATAAACATTATGGTGACTCTGCACCTTCGATTAGAACAGTTTATAAGTGGTTTCAAAATTTTTGGAGTGGCCATATGGGCACAAGTTACACTGAACGTTCTGGACTCCAGAAATCATTGTAAAATCCATGATATGGTGATGGATGACAGAAGAGTGAAGGTGCGTGAGATTGCTAGTGCTGTAGGCATCTCGAATGAACGGGTACATAATATTTTGCATCAACATTTGGACATGACAAAGCTATCCGCAAGATGGGTGCCGCGACTGCTCACGCTTGACCAAAAACGAAATCGTGTGAAGTGTTGCAAGGACGGTTTGCAGCTGTTCCAGAAGAATCGGCAGAATTTTAAACGTCGTTTCGTCACTGTGGATGAAACATGGATACATCACTACACTCCTGAGACAAAAGAACAATCTAAACAATGGGTTAGCAAGGGGGAATCTGCGCCAAAAAAGGCGAAAACCGTTCCTTCGGCCGGAAAGATTATGGCGACTGTCTTTTGGAATTCGCAAGGAATAATCCTCATCGACTATCTGGAAACTTTTCCAAGTCTCATGTCTACCTGTCTCTTCTACACTTATCCATCTCCTAACCATCGAAGGGTCACTCCTTTGAAGATACTCATTTGACCACAGTAAGCAAAGCGTGAAATTAACATTGTTCAATAGTAAAGCCCTATTCTGTTTGTGATAAATGCCTTACCTTCAATTACAACACTTTGGTTCTCACTAGATCATGCTGCAGTTTTGTACAAAGGAAAGTGCATGAAAGAATTTTCTGATTAAATTGCTTTCATTTTGTGGAAAGAGGTATGTTACTCTTATTTATTGCTTTCTTACCATGTCTTCTATATACCGATTTGTTTCAAATTCTGTAGTTGATGTAAATTCAATCGCGGTTCCATTACTATGTGTCTTGCAGGTGAGGAGTTATGATTCGCTAGGATATATCTAGGTAACTGTTATTGTGCAATTGGACTTGAAAACTAAGACAATTCGGAATATTCTTGATTTGCTCAATACTGGCAACTGTAAGACATGAAGAAAGAGGTGTTACGGTTGGTTTTTACCAGAGACTTCCTTTGTCGAAAAATAAAATTCGTCACTAATTCTCTTCGTTGCAGAACATGCAACTTTAAACATATGCAATACAGTATGCCTATTTTACGGCCATAGTGCCTTTAAACGACTCAATTTTTGTCTAAAACATTCTGTAACATTTCAAAAGTCTCTAGTACATTTTGTTATTTTATAGGATTACGGAATGATTATTTATGTATATATTTGTGTTTATAATGGTGTACGTATCCAATGGGAATACCTTAAGTGCCAACTCAATTAACACCAAGTTCTAAAACCACAAATAAGACGGAGAAATGCAAACAGTGGTACATTAACAGACAGGCACGTGATAAATTTGCTTTTACACTGGGTGTTTTGGACCCTGGCAACCAAGCATCATTACAATCACTTATGTTTTAGATTGGCTTATTCCTGACTATGATATGCAGATATTGGAATCATTACTTGCAATGTCTTGTTAGAAACTAGAAATTAATGTCATTGTCAAAAGAATATAATGCAGAATTTATATGCAACAGCATTCTAATTTTTTTTTTAATGAAGAAAGTCAACCGGTTTCAGTACACTACTGGATACGGACTGCTTTAGGAGCTTAAAGGCTCTTCTTCAGCCAACAATATGTATTTTAAGATGGATAAGAATAAGAATGGCAATTTAATTCTGTGGAAATTTCTGATCTCACGCCTCTAAAGTAAACCACGGAAAATTTTAATGAGAACAGTTGGTGTTGGAATCGAATCTCTTGGGTGCATACAAATGCAGAAGCTTAACTATGTCATTCAGTTTTTTAAGACACTAGTGTTTCGAAAGGCACAACTTGTAATACATTGATCTATCAAGGACAGCAGCTGAAGAATAAAACTTCGTTAAGAGTATCCATGTAAATCCAAAGAAACCAAGCGGAAACGAATGATTCAAGACTGATAGATGCAGAACAGCCAGAAGTAGAAAGAACGTATACATATCGTAACGGAGTCAACACGACCAAGACGTCAGAATGAAAACTATGAGAGACTATACCAAGGTAAGAGAAATAGGATAGATTTCTAATAAAAATGCTCGACAACGATTGAAATACTGATCATTTCTATATCTATGGGAAAAAGAAATATCTCCGTGCAACAACCGCAATAATCTAAAACAGAAAACGCTAATCAATAGTGTTTTCTTGTAGAGGGCCAATTACTTTGGATTTCCTAGGCATTGGAGAACTGATTTAATGGAACTAACTAATTTAATATGCTGCACTAACTTTCTTCAGCTATTGCAGAGACTGCCGCCGTTGAGACAGATCAAAATATCTGTGGCACGCTCTAATCATTTCCAAGTAGTTATCCCGGTTAAAAACCACTCAGATGTAAAGGCATAATTAAGTGGATCTGTTCTGCATTGGAAACTCTATAACGTGTTTGAAGTGCTAAAGTGTTTTATAGATTAAATTTTAAAGAAAGGACGTAAATTGAAAAAATTCAGTAGGTTAAGCAAGTTTTAATTAGCAACTTAAAGGTAATACCAACAGCTCTGTTGATATAAGTAAAGAAGTAAGCCAGCACAATGTAACAAGAGTTTAAATGTTACGTTTAATAATAAAAGCTAAGATGTTAACAGATAATTAATGTTGAAAAGGTCTTCATTGTAAAGCAATGCACAAACACACAATTTGAGTTATTCTTAAATTTAATGCACTATAAAACCCAAGTAGTATTACCCACTATTTTCTAAGTTGTACGGAACTAGTTTCGCGGATAAAGAATAAAACCTTTGTTGCATTCTTTTCCTTGCTTAAAATCGCTGGTTGAATCTTTGGATATTCCAAACAAAGCCGTCTTCTATTGTTGTGTCTTGATGATAACAAGCGAAACCAGGAACGTAGCGAATCTTCTTTGCTGTTTTTTATGTTACGCGTTCGTTCAGAAAGACTTTACAGAACATCTGCGCTGTATCTTTAATGTAGACTGAATTAAAACGAAAGGGAAATATTTTGTCTGAATGAACGCATTAAATATTTAACATTTAATAACAACTGAAAAGTTGGAGCAATTTAATAATTCACATTCAAAAAAGAATGCAATATACTTTGTAAATATTTGTCAGCTGTTTCTTGTTACCTTTAACGTTGGAATAGTTTCATTGTATTAAAGGTATGCAATGTAGATTGACAGAATCACTTTGAAACTTTCGTATATCGGTTCAAACTTTATACAAGTTAAACTCTTGATATGCTGAACTGTTCCGAAGTAAAATCTTCGCTGAAATCTGAAATGCATTCCCAAGTGTATAAATTTTGTATGTAGCAGACGAAAATGCAAATGTTCTCTCTTTAAACGTTGAAATATCTGAATATTCTACTTCTTTTCACATATTTTATATAAAACATAATTTAGATGGAAATATGTTGTATATATGTTTAGGAATGTTTAGACTTTTCATGTATATTACCGCACTTTCATTCCATTTCTGGAAGAAAAATTATATAAAAATATTATATGGCAGGGCAGTATCTTGTTTGAAGATTTATATTTTTTTTAATAACGATAATATATAATGTAAGAGTCTACAATGTAAAAGGGTTTAACTTTATCGGCTCTATTTTCGAGTCACTGATTTTTACTACCAATTGTAAACGTAACTCTGCTGTTTGTGCACCGTATCTAAATTTTTATTTGTTTGTTTTGGATTTTTATAGCTTTATTTTACTTGTTTTTTAATTATTGCCAATAACATTGTGTAGAGGAAAACAAAACTCAAGTTTGACTGGCTACTATCGTACGTTAGAACTAGTAATGGTATAAGAAACACCTCTATAGCTTACTAAATTCATTTAGATTTTAGAAATACTTTGTAAAATCAGTAAAGAAGTTGTTATTAAATATCTGGTTTACGTACAAGTACCTGTCTAAATTTCTTATTTTTTCTTTTTAGAGACGTCACTAAAAAAAGGAAACGATCTCGATCGAGATTTAACAAATTCAGCTAGCATGTGTTAGCTGAAAGTGGATGTGGGTACTTTTTAAAGTGAATGCCATTTGAACCCTTGGAAACAAACAAACTGCTATTTTGCCTTTGCAGTATGGACAATGGATACAAAAAAGAGGCTTTCCGTTTTCAGCAAATGGTTTCACTTTTGCTGTTAGTCTAACAGTTCTGACCAAAAGCGCGAAAAGTGAGTTCTTATTTTAGAAAGTTTTGACTTGTATCAAATTTTCCGCCTATGGGCCTTTTCAGTTCTTATGTTTAATTAACTTCCTCAATTGAACGCAATTTTACAGTTTGGTAAATGGCATGATTCATCTAAGGTCACTTCTGTAACTTTCGTTTTTTCAGTCTACCTTCACGGGTGTAAGGCACCTGGAGCAGTTAGCCCGTGTCTGGCTAGTCTTCTCCATATTTTCTCCACTTTTTTTATCTTGGGTAGCTTGTTTAGTTTAGTTTCATGACACTCCTCTTTTTACTGCTGCATTCCTCACTTCTTCTAGCCATGTTCGTTTTGATCTTTATTTTCTTGGTTTCCATTGGATAGTTTTTTACTTCGAACAGCTACCTAACTCTTTTCATCTTTCTATCCTTTCCTCTATTGATCACGCTTTTAAATCGAGTCTATGTGTTAAGTGTTTAGTTTTATCTATTGTGTTTATGTTCTCTATTCTTCTTAAGAATCTCATCCCTATAGATAGTATTATTTTCCAGTATTCATTGAGTTAATATTTTCATACCTCCTTTATTCCTTCATCTAGGACTAGCGAGAATAGTAACAAGCTTATGATGCATTCTTGTCTTATAGTGTTGCTTCAAATACGTCTGGATTCTCCTGTTTTATTTTTACATAACTTTGCCTGTCTGTATAAACTCCGTTTCCCTCTTATTAATATCAAGATCTTCCTCAGTTTCTTCAAGATCTCCAGATGTTTTTCCTTTTAATTCTATCAAATACTTTTGCTAAATAGATTAAGCCTGGTATATATTTCTTCTTTCTTTATTACCTTTTTACCTATTTGTTTCGTTATGTACTTTGCACAATTTATATTCCCCAATTAAGTCCAAAACCAGATTGTGCGTGCATTTTATTCTACTTACTTTTCTTTAAATATTTTCCTATATTTTTTGTTGCTGTACTAATTAACGTCATTCCACTACAATTGGGGCACTGTGTACTATCTTTTTTTTAAGATTGATATTATAATTCCCAACCGGGTGCTTTTCTCTGTTTTAAATTTTTTCTTCCTTCTTTTATTCAACCTAGGCTTATTTCTGTTTTTGTGTTACTTCTTTTTCTTGTTATATTTTTGCTATTCTCCTTTGTTCTACTTCCTTTCCTCCTAGTAGTTCTTTAAAATACTGTCTGCATCTTCTTCTGTCATTACTCTTTCTTCTTTGTGTTTAATGGTTATGATCGTCTCTATATTGTTCTTTTTTTTTCATCTTTTCCACGAATTCTTTTTTTGCCTTTTTTTTTTGTTCCACATATTTTGCGTAGTCTGCTAAATATACAGTTTGTAGGTATCTCTTTCATTTGTGCTTCATCTCTACTGCTATTCATACTCTTTCTGTTTACCAACCAGGTTTGTTCAAGTCTTCTTTAACTATTTTTGCTACACTTTTCTCTTGCTATCAGTAGTCTAGTTTAGTCTCCCTGTTTGTTGTTTTGCTTCTATTCTATAATAGCATGTACTCCTCATCTTCTATTCCTTCCTTTTTATTTAATAATAGCAATTTTTCATTTGTCAGGTTTTCCTGTGTCTCATATTTTATTTTATGTTCTTGCATAGTATATTTTTATTTTTGCTAGTTTTTCTATCGAGTTATTCTTCTTTTCGGTTAAGCTTATTGCGTTACAAGTTCCCAATTTTATAATTTGTGTAACTTTTTCTTCATTGCTTTTTATCTGCTTTTATCCTTTCAACTGTATTTCTATCTTTAGTCTTATTCGTGTCCGTTTTCTTTGTTTGCGTTGTCTTCTCTATCTGTGGCCTCCTTTTCACTTTTATTTTTCTTTTTCATGTCTTTTTCCTTTAAGTATGTAGTAACCTCATTTTCCTTGTCCAGAATATCTTTTTTCCCACTCTCTTCTATTTTACCTTCTTTCTTGTCCCATTCTAACATTTGTTGCCCGAGTCATCAATAGAAGTGCTTTACAGAAATAACCATTTGGATTCTATAGCTTTCAAGATAAAAATAGGAAAAAAGCAAAACAGTATCTGACATAAATTCAGAAAGTGTAAAAAGAGAAACCAATAAAGAACAAGCCAAAAAGCCTGCCAATTCGTAGACATTGCAAAAAAACTAGACACTGTATTAGAACGAGCTTTACATTCTTTTTCTTGGAGTGCAATATATGCTTTACAGGTAATTAAAAATTTTCCTATATGGGTATTCTGCAGTATAAAGTGAGCTCCGCCCCATCAGAATTGATGCTTTTAATATGTTATGCGATTTTTGGGCAGAAATACCTCGATGTTTTTCATTGCCTGTGGAAAAAACGACCATAAAAATCCAATGTGAATTTCGGCGAGTAACTCAACCCGCATAGTTCGATCATTCGTTTTTGCATTAGATTGAGTCATAGTCATGCCAAAAGGCAATTATTGATTAGAAGATAGGAAAGTACACAAAAATCCAAATTCCGTTCATGTTTCTATACGGTTAACTGAAGTGGTTTCAGTTCATTATATTTGATATAAGTATGGTAAAGTAAAGAAAAGATGGCAGAAAACCCAAAAGACAAAAATCTTAAATCTATTGGCATAGACCTTATAGGTCATTGTAGCTCAAAAGATACTTTTGTCTCAATAGACATAGAGAAAAATCTCAAGTAGGTATTGGCAACGCCACCACTCTGTGAGAATGAAAGAAATCTATACGATTCAAGGTTAGTTTTTTTTGGAGGAAATTGACATTTGTAAAAACTTGCATCAATGACTGTATTTCATTATTTCTGCCTTAATAATATACAGCTTCTGCTTTTTGCAACGCGATGGATTAAACGGGTCTTCTTTAGAATTTCCTCACTTTATACTAATATGAAATCAGCTGCGAAATTTAATCCTTTGGCATGCTGTAATATTAATATTAACTTTTTCAGCTCCGAGCATTCTCGACATCAATCAAAATTACTTTTCGAGTCTTTTATGAATCTTCATTAATTAGAACGATCTGAATTAAAAATATTACTTTATCTTGACTTCAATTAACGACGTATTCTTTAGAACTCTTTTAACTTTTTAACTTATTTTGACTTTCAACGCTTCCTTAAATTTACGCACACCTTTTCAGAACCCTCCTTTATGTAAATACAGGTGAGGATTTAACGGGCGCTAAAAATTGTCTTTAAAGTCAACGCATACAAAATACAAAAGTTAAATGCTAGTTTCAATTTGTTTGAAACTTCTAAGACAATCAAATAACGTACTCGAAGTTTTAAACCAGAAATTTAAAAGTGGTCCAAGGAAAGTATGCAATAAAAAGAAAGCGAAGTTCGTTAATAAATTTTAAATGTTTGATCATACTTTGCTGAAGCAGTTTCGATAATAAATCAATTTCGACAGACTAGCAAAAAGTATAAGTTTTCAGTTCTAAAAAAAGTTTAAGGAAACAAAAGCTATAACCGTTGTTATGCCGAAGTTTGGAAAGGAGTAACGATAGGAGATGGTAAAAAAGTGTACTACTAAACAAAGTTCTGAAAGTGTATAGTGCCAAAATCGTGACAGATAATTTGTTTCTTAGAAAATAATAAGTTGAGTGGTCTTATATGTAGGTTTTGAAGTCATATCGATCAATTTTTTTGTGGAAAACTGTTTCTTGTTATAAAACCCTATCCAACCAATCTATAACGTTGATTCTCTTTCGACGTAATAATCGCACTTATATTTTCTCTTATAAGATTCCTGTTGTTATATTGCTATTTTTCTAACACAGGCCTACGCCTGACAAAAATGTCAGTAAAAGCTGAGTTTTAAGAAGAGTCCACTATTGTGTTTTTAATTGCTCATAATCTAAAATTCAAAAACTGAATGAGTCTCAGTAGTGTTACCATATACTCTTTGCCAAAGAACTGGCTTTTATATTTCTTGAATTTGAGTTATTATGGGTCTTTTTAAAAAAAGTAATTCTTTCAGAGAGTTTTGCCAACATCCTGTAATGATGACGAACAGCAACTGTGACTTGCACGATTACTCATGCTCAAGCATGATCCAGCTGATCTTGCTCCTGATCCCCAAATCCCACGGCTACCTGGAACCTGAAAGAAGTACTTTGGTTTGCCGTTTTAAAGATTTTCGATTGATTATAATCCCTCTTTGTGTAAGCCTCTGTCCTTCTATTAAATTTGCCCTCAAATACCTCATTACACCAAACCTTCACATCCAATAGTTTGATTTCTAAAACTTTGAATGCGCAAATCGGATGCATTGCATACAAACAATAAACAATAATTGTTTTCCTGCATTCAATTCAGACCTAACACCATTCTTTTTGTACACCTCCAATGTTTCCAGCAATGTGAATTAGCTGTTATGTATGATCTATTTATTCTGATTTTATATCCTATAATCAAGGACGTCATAATACTAAAACCTAGGTTGTGACTTTATGTTCTAACATGAGAATATCTTTAGGAAATGCTGTCTATAAAATCAAAAAACCTCAAACCGCTTTGCTATATAGAAAGAATTAAAAAACTCTTGTATACAAATAGATTTCCATCTCTATAAAATGATATTTTACATTGGGACGAATGATAGTTATTTATCTTGAAACAAATGTGGAGAGTTCGAGAGCGGCCAGCAAGCGTAATAATATAATGATTGGTAAAACAGGAAACGATTGTGATGTGTGTGATTTTGATTTGGAACTTATGGGCTGAAATGGTAAGGTAGTGGACATTGGCTAGGTAAGCTAGCTATCAAATCGGTGTATAGCAGTGAAGACGTAGCTATAAGATAAACTTTGCCGGCCTGAATATTTGCTGCCGTGTAGACATCGAATGGTGCCTCGGACGACTTTCAGTTAGCAAATTTCCCAGAAGAGCAAAGAAAGCCTTAAACTCAACGACGATAATCTACCATCTTCCCAAGCAACGGGCGTTTGTTGAGCCGTGTGGTGGAAAGAATTTTTTAACTGGATACTTCTACCAGATTGGACATCAAGTGGAACGAGAAATATGATGCTTTCAAAAACCATTGCGAGGGAAACGGCTTGGAAACATGGAGTCATCATTCATCTAACGCCAAGAAGTCGAACATACAAGTACGACTTTTAACATCACCAAAAATGTACCACAAGACATTAACCATAGAACGATCAACAGGAAAACGCTATCAGTTGCAAAGGAATTAGAAAGAGAGAGAGAGAGAGAGAGAGAGAGAGAGAGAGAGAGAGATAGCTGAAGTAGGTACATTATTATAAGCTAACATAAGACCTTTTAGTAATACGTGATAAGGGGACTGAGAAATGAAATAAAAAACACAATGAAAAACGTAAAGGATAAAGAAGGCGAAATTATCACGGAAGAAGGTAACATAGTAGAAAGATGGAGAGAATACTATAAATAATTGCTAAGGGATGAATTGATTGATGAACAAGTGGCAAAACAAGACCAAAATACAGAAGACTACACGACACACAATAGACCAGAAGTAATAAAAACAATACAGAAGATTAAAAGTGGGAAAGCGCCAGGGATGGACAGACTAAAACCAGAAATTGTAAAATATATAGGAGATGAAGGGAGACAACACAAGAAATTCCCAACAAGTGCAGAATAGCAATCATAACGCCAATATATAAAAAGGGAAGTATGAACGAGTGTAAGAATTTCAGAGGCGTATCCCTGCTATGCGTAGCTTATAAACTATACAAACGCATCATAGAAGAAAGACTGAAAGAGAAAATAAAGGAAACGTTAAATAACACACAGGCAGTATTCACGAGAGCAGTGGATTTAGAGAAAGCTTTCGATAGTATAAAAAGGGAAGAAATCTGGAAAGTGTTAATTAGAAGAGGTGTGAACAGAAAACTAATTGAAGTGACTAAAAGTATATACTCAAGAACCAAAAATTTAGTACGAGTACATGGAAAAACATCGAATAGCTTCATAACAAGACGAGGGGTGAGACAAGATGTGCTGAGTCCAAAACTCTTTATCACAATAATGGACGAAATATCCAAAGAGGTGAACCAGGCCCTAAAGAAAACAAAAATAGGATACAGGAAACTCCGGCCAGTATTCCTAAATGAACTATTATACGCAAATGACTTATTATTGCTTGCAACACATATGAAAGTTCTACAGCAAAGAATAGAAAAATGGAATATAAGTATAAGTAAATATGGACTAAGAATCAACATAGAGAAGACAGTGTTTATGGAAATTGCAAACAACAAAGAAGGGGTAATAATACATGTAAGAGGAGAAGAAATAAAGGAGACTAATAGACTAAAATACCTAGGAACATATACAGAATCAGATGGAAGACTCGAGGAAGAGATACGGGATACAAAAAACCATGAGGCTGACAAAAAAGAAATAACAACAAAAACTAAAATACGAATATTTGATGCAGTGTTAACGCCTATAATCATGTACAGAAGTGAATCCTGAGTCCTAACTAAGAAACTCAAACAGAAACTCCATGCGAGATGAAAACACTTAGAAAGACCGCGGCATTGACAAGATAAGACAAAATAAGAAATGAGGTAATACGAAAGGAGCTACTAAATATAATAAGTATAGTGCAAGAAATTGAAAGACAACAATTAAGATGGTTCGGACATATGGTAGGAATGGATGAGAAGAGGGTGGTAAAGGAGATATGGGAGCTAGAAGTATCAGACAAGAAACAAAAAGGCAGGCCAAGAAGAAAGTAAAAGAAACGAAGACTAACGTGGATCCAAGCAAAAAGAGAGGCATCAAACAGAAGCAAGTGGAAAAAGATAGTCACCTATACAGCTACGGCAGATTAGGATGCGGATGGGTAAGTAAGTAGGTAAGTAAGACTTTTTAAGTTTGATGTTTCCTAACTTGTGCACGTACTTATTTGTTCCAACAGCAAGCTGCGTCGGGAATTCTAGAGTTCTCTAGACCTATTTTAGAACTTACTGTGGAGCATTGGGAACAATCCAAGGATAGTTTTCGTTGACTATCAAACTTTGCAAAACGAAATAAAACTATTTCTACTTGTAATTCAAATTTCAGTTTTGAGAAATAGCGGCTGCGTTTTTGCTTTTGAATGTAAGGAGCTTTAAAATGCAATGCAACTTTTAGCATGGTATAACCAGATGAATAAACCTTAATGGTTTGAATGCTTGATTTAACCTGGAAGCATGTTTTGTTTTGGGTTATTGTCCTGATCACCTTTATGATTAACGATTTTATCTAGCAGAGTTTCAATCGCATGGGACTCATTGTAAATGTTCGACAAGCATTCAAATAGTTTTTTCGACAAGATAAACTAATCAGTTAATTAATTAAGTTTCTTTATATAACAAATATAACATTTTTTCGTTTTTCAGGGTTTATTTTTATTTACAGTAGGTTAGTGGTTTTAAGATAAAGTTTCTTTTAAAAGTACATTAAGCAAATGTTTATTTTGAACGACTGTATAACTATTAGAAATTTGAAACCAATCCAATAATAAATAAAATATAGGAGTGTTTAGGTGTAAAGTAGGACGTTATGTCTTGCATAAGGTTTACTTAAAACTTAACATTGAAGACTAAAAAATACGTCACATTACTACAATATTTATTTTGTGTATTAGCACCGATAAAAGGAAAACATGCAACAGAGCTTTTACGTATCCCAAATAGAATTTAGATGACTACCGGGAAAAGGCAAGAAAAGTGAAAAAGCTCTGAACCCGCTGATCTAGAACTACGTATTCCACCACATTTCCTTCTAAATGTTTATAGTAGTCTACGGTAACTCTTGACTCTCCTGTTGATAAATTATGTTTGTAGTGTAACTAACTACTTAGGAAAGCAAATACTGCACTGCTGTCTATAAAACATTAGATAATGTGAGTAGAAAATAAATATTTTAGAAAGCATGCTTTTTTATCAATTACTGTTTAAAACTTAAAAAGTATTTATTTTTGTCTCGCACTTTTCAGCAAGATTTAATGAGAAATTTTAGGTCTCACAAACCATTTATTACTTACATAAAACTTTTATATTGGAAAATACATAAACTTTTATTAACCTCATTTGTGAAGCTTTTGTCCAAGAAATTAGTTTTTATATGTCTATGTTTTAGACCGTCTCTAAAAATCCTTAAACGTAAGACACTAACTTTAAAAGTAATTTTGCAAAAGGAAGCTGAAATTAATATTTTGGTTCAGAACTAAAATATCATTTATGATTTGCCAGAGTTATGTTAATTCTCATATTAGTGGAAGAACAAACATAATTTTGGTTGACGTCTAAGTTACTATATTATGAGCAGTGATTTCTTTTAAAATTTGCTGATTGTCTTCCGCTTGCTTTTCTAGCATTCAAATTGTAGGTTCTAACTCTTCTGTTTATTATCTTATTCTTGAAAGAATTGCAAAATTTTCCATTGGAAGGTTCTAATTGTTGGAATCTCTTCTGATTCTATTTCTAGCTCTACTTTTGTCATTCTGTATCTTACCTTATATGGTTTATGCTTTTTATCACTCTTATCAACAAAATCAAAATTGTAATCTTGCCCAAATCTAAAAAACTTTAAAATTAATTTAGGTTATTGTATTAAGTTTACATTTTTACACAAAAAGAATGTGCAACGTTGCAAACAATACACCGAGAGCCAATGTTACTTGCATTTACTGTTTTTTGCAGTCTTCTAACATACAGCTCAAGGGAGCCATGCAAGCAGTTGGGATGTTAAATATCTTGTTTTGTGTTACTATTATACTAGTCCCAATAGATTTAGGTTATAACAGTCAGAAAGTTGCTTACACAATCTGAAACTAGTCCTCTGTAATACGAAGATAAAAGACGACATCGATCTCTTGGTGAAAATTGAGTGTCTGATTCTAATTAATTTATATATTAAAAAAAATAAGAATCTTGCAAAAAAAGAGCAAAACAGCAGCAAACATGCTTCATAACTTGTGAGCAATTTTTACTTTCTCGTACAACTGAAATATGGTGTATATAAAATGTAAACAGTCCTAATGTAGACTTGTAATTAGAAAAAAACTTTAAAATTAATTGGCGAAGAATTCCACACAAATAAAAGCGTCATTAAATGAACAGGGATATTTGAAGACGGTAAATATTCCACACAAAATTGTGTGGTTTTTTTTGTTAATACACTTCACTAATTAATTCTGTGAAAACTCAACAAAAGATATCTACTAAATATGCCCAGAGGTATAACACAACGAACTCAGTAAACATCGAATACCGATAATTGATACTAATTCCCGCAAATGGAGAAAAAACAAAACTTATTTACTTAAAATTGTGTATGATTGCTGTTCGATTTTAGAAATTTTATTCTGCACAAGACGAAACCACCATTACCAATTTATATTGTTTCAAATTTTTTTTATTCATTATATCTTTATTCACTGATATGTACTTACAATTAGTACGCATAAGTGTTGTTAACCCCGCTTTATATAATTTTTGCAATTAGAATACAACACTTCGTTAAAATAAAATTAGATAAAAGCAGAAAAAGGAGAAAAGAGAAATAAAAAACGAGAATATATCAATTACCCGTAATTGACTTTCCTTCAGAGTAGTATAGAATTTCAATTAATTAAATGTTATGTACTTTCTTTGTTATCTTACTACATTTCAATTTAAAATATAACAAAGTAAACGAAAAAATATTTCAAGAACAGTCTTGCAATCTAAACTAAAAAATTATATATTTTTTTAACAAATAGTTCTTATTTGCAACTTAAACCAAAAAAAGATCTTTTTTGACTTAAGTTAGTAAATACATGGTTACATAAAGATATTTGTCTAAAAAAATACACACATGATAATTTTTGGATACGAAATGCGCATTATTCTGTAGAAATCAACATAAAAGAGGGTTACCCAACTATTATTTTTACCTGTAGTATCCAGGACGCAATACAATCTAAAAATACTCTCTAACAGTAGAATATATCAAAATGGAAAGAAGACAGTTTTATCATAGATATTAAAAGAAAGTTAATGGTCAGTAAATAAAATATACCAAAAGAAAGTCTAGTTTGAGAGGGTAATATAATAAGATAGAGTAAAGTATTGTTTGGATTTATACAGTAGAAACTTAACAATTCGCAATCGCTCAATTCATCACTATCGATAGCATGAGCATCAGATTTGGAGTTTTTTTCTAATATTCGAACTTGTAGATTACTTGTAAAAATTAAGACAGGACATCTACAGGTAGAAAAATAAATACGGTGACAATCTGTAGCAGTACTTTGCTTTGCTATGCATAATAGTGCTAGAAACTGGTCAAGAACGTTAAAGTAAGTATACATTAGGGTGGGCCGAAAAAACAAAAATGTTTTTTTCAAGTTGTAATACCGCGGAAAAGTTGCGAATTTGAGAGACTAAAAAGGGTTAAAAAAAGAAATAAAATCGGTTTATATCTTCCGGTCGGGCATGTGCTCTAAAGTTTGCCGAAAGTTGGAAAAATTCACATTTTTACGATAATTTTTAACATTTTTAAATTAGCCTCTTCCCGAATGTAATAGCTTAAATTCTTATCTATTAGAACCACAGAAAATAATGTTTAAATATTATTTAAATCGGTCAACATCTTCCGGTCCCGCATTGCCTTCAAAGTTAATGAGATTTTGAAAAAGAAATTACAAATAAAGGTAAATCATAGTTCAAGGAAAGAATTTCCACTACAAGGTCTTTATTTGGATGGGAGGAAGGACGACACATTAGTAGTAGATCAAGCTCATTTGAAAAGGCTCCGTAGAGTAAAAATAGAAGAGCCTTACTCGCTTCAGTCTACATCGGTCATGTTACACCAACTTGTCACTTCTATTATTTCTTCTCTGTCTGGTCGGGGTATTTCTCTTGAAAAATTAATTGTCATAGGATGCGGTCACAGTTAATACAGGTTGGAAAAACGGTTTGATTTGCCGAATCGAAATACATTTGGAGAAACCGTTATAATGAGTAGTTTGCCTTCTCCATTTTAATGAACTGTGATTCCGGCATCTATTTCAATACCTAGACGGTAAATCAAAGGATCCGAAATCTTTGAGAGAGCCAATCGGTAAAAAGCTAAGTGGCTGCAAAAAACGTCTAGTGATTCGCTCAAGAGTATTGGCTGTCAGATCCCCACAATAGACAGCAGTAGACTAAGTAAGGATCAGCAATATTTACTTGATATTTTCATGGCAATGAAGTCAGGAAACGGTAAAGAAGATTTGGTTGTACGAGATCCTGGTCTCTTCTCACACTCGAGGTGGTTGGCAACAGCAAATCGAACTCTCAGATTGTACTTAAGTAAAGAAAGTCCTACGCCTGAACTTCAAGAAATAGTTGTATTTATTCTGAAGTCTTACATGCTAATGTGGTTTAGTTTTAAAACAAATAAATACTTTACAGACGGACTAAAATTTGTGTACCAGTCAATACAATCTTCAAGGTACCTGCCTGAAGATTTACGTAATATTGTCGACCCTGTGATAATACGAAATGGCTTTTTTCGCTCATCCAGAATATTTAATGTTAGCCATGACACAAGATAACACAAAACACACAAGAGAGCTCGGACTTCAACTAATTCTAAAGGCGAGACAGTTAGATCAAAAGAGAACAACTATCAGAACATTCATGCCGCCAAAACTCAATTTCAAGGCACTACTCGGAAATAATTAACTGGATGGACTGTGATTTATCTTCTCTCCCATTATTAAAAGATATTAGTGACAATGAATTTAAATCACATATTCAAAGTGACTCAGTCCCTAATTGGGATATAACATTCAAGACATTCCCAGTTCACACACAGGCAGTTGAACGATCTCTGAAACTCGTAACAGAAGCCTCAGGAAAAGCGGAGCTGAGTCTAGGGATGGTTTTATCAGAACGACTTTGCTGTCAAGGTCAACCATGCCTAACTTTGCCCATAAATCAGATTTCAAAGTACTTTCAGCTAAGAATGAGTGAAAACGGAGATGCTCAATTGTTCAACGTGAGTTTCTTGGACTTACGACTCTTCACACAAAAACTTAGTGTTTTCAATAAAAAAATCTGTTTATAAATGTTATTAATAGTCTAAAATAATTTGTTTTTAAACATTTAACCTTGTATTGAATAAAGAAAACCAAAAAAAAGAACATGTAAGTTGCTAGTATTTTTTTTCCTTGAACTATGATCTACCTTTATTTCTAAATTTTTTTCAAAAGATGTTGACAGATTTAAGTAATATTCAAACATTATTTTCTGTGATTCTAATACATAAGAATTTGAGCTATTACATTCAGGAAAAAGCTAATTTAAAAATGTTAAAAATTATCGTAAAAATGTGACTTTTTTCAAATTTTGGCAAACTTTGGAGCACATGCACGACCGGAAGATATAAACAGATTTTATTTCTTTTTTTACCCTTTTTTAGTCTCCCCAATTCGCAACTTTTCCGCGATATTACAACTTCAAAAAAAATTTTTTGTTTTTTCGGCCTACCCTAGTATACATATCCATGCTTGATTTAGAGCTGCAAACCATCACCTGTTGTTAAGATTATTTGCAACAGCAAAATCTCTTTTGTTACATATCCAATGAAAGCTCTATGGAATTTAAGTTGGAGTATTGCTCAAGTTACGGTAATATCATGATACGTATGTCAAAAAATTTTGAGCACTATTTGTACATGTAGGTGCACATTATCGTGCACACAAACAAATTCGTTCCTAACTGCTCACATAAATGAAGACATACATATTATACTCGATAGCATTTAATACCGATCCACCAAAACAAAACCAATTTTATCGTCTACACTAAAATCCGTCCAAATCATTACGCTTCTTCCTCTACATCTGCGAATTTCCTAGGCATTCTTAAGCTTTAGTCTTATTATTTTAATCAGTCTACATAATAGTTTGTTTTTTTGCCTGCTGAACCTTTTGTCTACGTTTGCATTTGCATTATTTTTCCTTTAATTTTATTTACTGTGCCTATATTCTGTGTTTGTTTACTTCTTGTTCTTTTTTACAATTGAAGGGAACACTGGAAAGGATTTAGTAATTGTAATTTTCTAGCGTTACTCGACTTACTGATTTGATTTCTTAAAACTTATGGTTTACAATAATTTTTTATTGTGAATATCAACTGGTTAGGGTAGCTAATGATACTGTTGAGGCTAAACGAGTGTAATTACGTTCTTTGTTAGAACGCTTAGATAATGTCATATTTAATCCTGCGAGAAAACTTGATCCTATGAAAGAAATTCAAATCCGCCAAGATAAAATTGTAGAATTACAAAAATCGTTTTGCTGCTTTTACGCACGTTTTAGGATGCCTACATCAGACTGAAAACGAAACAAAAGAGACTGAAAGATTCTTGATGACAGTTGCTCGGTATAAAAAAGCAATTTTTAAACCTTCGTCGACAGCAGCAAGCAAAGTTAATTGACCTTGTCAAGCCTCCATGATTCAAATAGCCATCAGTCAAACTTCCATAAGTCCCATATGGTAGAAGATTAGCGTGGTACATTGAATTCGATTGGTAGTGAAAGTCAATTTTGCAAATAAACATATCACTTCAACCTTTGAAGAGAGAATTCCCAAGGAAGTCTTGAATCTAATCAATATTCAACCACGTCAGCTATACATCCATTACTAAGACACTCTACCAAATTCTACTTCGCAATTTGACCAAACAAGAAATTTTGCCACTATCTCAAAAAAGAATCTTTACTTCGATGAATCATCTAGCATTCAAAACATTATTCAAAGAATTGAAGAATTATGTCTAGACGTAGTATCTCAATGTCTATTCTGCACAGTTTCACTTCTATGGTGGACATAGATCTCAAGACTGTGATATTTGTGACAGTTATGCACAATCTATTTAGCCAATTATCCAAAAAAAACCTGAAAAGCAAATACAGATTAACGTTATTCGTCGAGATTTGTTACTTTTTATATAAAACCAACTGGTTTTACATTCAACTAATACCTTAAAAAAGGTAGAAAAAGCGGTCAGAAAAATCAAAGATGTTCTTGCCCATACTAAACAACTAAAGCTACTTTCAATGTACCCAAATTTTGTTATAGAACCAGAATTGATGTACCAGCGGTGACCAAAGCATGGAAACGCTAGTGCATTCTTTTTCTAAAGAAGAATTCGTTGTCTTTTACAGAGCTTGTTGCAATTGCGACTTATGTGTTAAAGAAATCTTAAACTGCTTCCTTCTGGAACTGTTCTACGTAAGGTGATCGTGGTAGGCAATGTACAACCTCGAAAACAATATTTTCTTACAGATCTAGAGAAGGAAAAATCTCATTGTAGTATTTACAAAAAGCAACCTTAGACCATTAGATGACTGCAATGTACACCCGGATTCTCTAAAGCTGTCGCATTGAACAATCTCATGATACTTGTTTGCTGATTGTAGTAAAGATAACCTTTCTTATCTAAGAGTTCGGATCTTAGGTATTTCTTATGGGTTTATCACATTCTGATTCCAACTTAACGATTTTAGACAAACACGTTCGGGAGATTAATATTAAGAAACTTGTTTTCAAATTGCAATTTTCAGTTTGGAATTGAGATCAATCAGTTTCAAAATGGGAACAATTACTTTTAAATTGGGCATAAACAATTTTAAAGTGAAACCAATCAACTTCAAGTTAGGACAAATCAACTAACCCATTCCCAGCTAACGTATACGCAATGTTTACTTTTTTAATTAAAATAACTGATTAGGCAGGGAAATATTGATTGGTTGGCACTTCTATAAACATAAATGTATAGAAGAAAAGCTTTTGAGTTTTCCCTATCCTAATGCATTTTTGTAGAAATTTTTGAAAACGGCAAATTAATCAGTATGTGCAATTATATCAAAGTTTGAGAAAATGAAAGATATACTTTTGTTATATTTACTATTTTTGTTCGAGTTTATTCTTTCTATAAAGCATAAAAATAATCTGTTGCATAAAATCACCAATAAAGAATTATCTTCAACAAAAAAAATCGCCGAAGACTGTAGTGTCGCGTATAGAAGCGTATAAAAGTAGTCTTTAATCTGTGTATCCTATCAGTACTGACATATGAGTGTCAAACTTGAACTTTTACTCAAGCCAGTAGGTTAAAACGTGTAATATAAGGGTCGCAAGGGCCATAGAAAGATTGATGTTGGCCGATAAAAAAATGCCTGGATAAGAAGCATAGCAAAAGTAGAGAACGTAATAGAAAAAGTTGCCAAAATTAAATGGAGCTTTGCTGGACATACATTTAGACAAAAAGATCAGCAATGGAACGCAGCAGTACAATACTGGACACCGTTTCTCAAAGACAGAACAAGAGGGCGACCCCAAATGCGATGGGGCGACGATATAAAAAGAGTATCTAGACTGGAATGGAAACGGATTGCACAAAACAAAAATAGATAGCTAGAAATAAGAAAGGCTATTCATGCAAAATGTTCATAAAGAGCAAACCAGCGCGTTTCGGTTTTAAATTGTGGTGCTGATGCTCATCTGATAGGTATCTCTTCAGCTTGAACTACTTTCTTCTGTAGAAACACCATCCCACCATAAAATTCTTTTTGATAACTTTCTTCTTCGTATAAATTATTTAGTATTTTATATACAAAAAACGTTTTTGCCACATGTACCATCCACTGTTAGACCACTCACCAAATGGGGGAGCGGTTCCTATGATACTGTCTGTGAAAGGTCCAAACTCGACCAAACTCTAACCAAAGACGGGAACTGAAATTATCTGCGTTAGAAACATATTTATAAAAACAAATCGATTTTGCAAAATAACGTGATTTCATTCTTGACAAAAATTGCTGTTTAATCTTTATTCTTGGAAAAATGATTAATTTTATCTTTAAGGCGCTGCATCAAATTGATAATTACTTCTCATTTAACCTCTTTTGATTGTTTTTGTCACTTCTTTTTAAATTCATCCAGGTGTTTCGTAGTTTTACCATTTTTCTTCAATTTGTTTTTAATTAGAACCCAATACACTGAGGAACAAAATTTAATTTTCTAAATGCTGAATGGATGAAATAGGCTGTTCACTACAAGTATCTTTCCTGCAGAATCCGAATCTGTCTTGGACATGTTTCCATCCCGCTTGGTTTTCGAGTAACATGCGGCTAAATTTTCTTTTATGTTTGGCTTTTGGAAGGTCCCTCTTAAGTGTCCAGCAGTAGTTAGCAAGCATTTTTGGATTCCATTTGCCCTGATACTGCGACTCCATAAGCGCCATTTCTTTATGGAAACGATCTCCAAGTTCATCGCTAACTTCGCCCAGATTTCCGGGGAAAAATCTAAATGGGAATGTAAAAAATGAATTTTTAATGACATATTGCATCCAAGAGTCTTCTAGTTTTCCAATAAATCACTGATGAGTTCTGCATAGTTGTCAGCTTTTCTGTTTCCTAGGAAGTTCTGTGATACATCTGTAAAGCTTGCCCATGCGAGTACCTCTCTCGGATCTAGGCTTGCATCAAAGTCCCTATCCTTCATTATCTCCCTTATTTGTGATTCAACAAAAATGCCTTTTTTTGATTTTTGCAGCACTAATCCTAGGAAACTTACTCTTTAGGTATTGAAAGCCTTGATCGCCCCGGTCCATTGCTTTGACAAAATTCTTCATGAAACCAAGTTTGAAGACGTTTACTACGACTTACAAGTGATTCACAAATTATTTGATCTTATAGTGTAATAAATCGGTTCCTGATATAATGCTACAGATAGCCACAACACGGCCGTCTTGCACATTTATGTTACACTCAAATCTCTTAACAGAAATATTTATATAACTATTCCAAGTATCAAAACGAGACTTAAACCATTCGATTTCATTTCAATGACCTAAAAAAATATGTTAAAAAGTAAACTATGATTTTTGTGTTGTGATCCCCTTTAAGTAGGGAAATCCAACATTTCGGATAGGGTTGGACTTTCCCACCAGTCACAATGAGGAAACAACCACGTATCATAGTACTTCCTAGACTCTATTTGCTTCAATTTTGGCATTTTACATTACATAAAATGTATAATACCATCATGATTACGTAGATTCAATAATTTGAAATCTAAAGTTTTGGCACGTATAAAGAGCAGAAATGCAGGAAAAATATTTTAAAGAGCAATATAGGCTCTTTAAAGCAGAAAACAGTGTATGAATTGGAGCCCGATGGACAAATTGGAATCAGCAAGAAAAAAACATTTACAAACAGCCTATGAGACCCACGTAGCAAAATCAATGTTGTTCAGTGATACCGCTCAATAAGACGAATTTTGGGAGAATTAGACGGATTTAGTTCTTTTGGCACATAGCCAACGTTTTCTTTGTTATAAGATTCTACGACAGTAGAAGAAATAATGTTGGTGATTCATGGGTTCTTAAAAACAGTATCAATCTTTTCTGAAGGCATTCTCTTATGTATGTTGCACTGTCGACAGTCCACATTGACTATCGCCTGCCAAACCATCACCTTTCGCCCAAACTTTTCAATAGAAATTGATGCTTACTTCTTTGTCAAAACTTTACCAGACCTGATGATATAAAATTGTTACGTGTTACATTATATAATAATGTAGTGCAAGGTGTTGTCTCTCTTAATTGTTTTTCAGTGTTTTTAGGCCGTTTTTGCTTCTTGTACGTCTTAAGGAAATTTCTTTTTTTTAATTCTTTGTACCAGGGTGTGCCTAGTATTACAATTCTTTACTATATCCCTTATTGACACTGATATGTTTTCTTGCAGCACACGCAACACTTTCTTCTCTAACTTCTTAGAAGCGGAACCTTTTGGACGACCTTGTCTCTTCTGATAGATTGGAATAAAGTTTTTGACACTTTTAATAACCGACTGCACAGTTCGACGCGATACTCCAACTTTTTTCACAATAGTTAAAGTTGACAAATTTTTATTTGTTCGATTATTTTTACAATTAATCGACGACGTTCTTCTTGTTGCCCACCCATTTCTTTTGGTAAACTAGATAACATTAAAATTGTTAACCGAGAACTGTGAAACTCATAGCTAACTCGTGCATTGTTTATTATTGCAATGTTTTGTTATAAATTTAGGTAACTCGATAAAGTATAAGGCAGATAATTTTCGTTCCAGTCCTTATGCTTCAGACTTTCTTAGAGAATAAACGTAAAAGAAATGGAAACTAATTATAACTCAACTCAATAGTTTTGAGTCATTAAAACGTGCCTGCCCTACGAGACACCCTACTGGGAATTTTGGGCATATCAGAAATTATTAAAACTGTTTTACGTTAGATAATTAAAAGAGTCTACAAAAACGTATGCCTGAACATGTCCTGTTTTAGAATACCAGGTGTTCAAGGTTTAGAAAGTTTTTCAAGGCCCTTGCTTTGTAAAATCTGAATTTAACCTATTAATATGGAATTTTTTGCATTATTGCTATTACAATGTACTTTTAGTTATTTAGAAATTATTACGTCACTAAAGAATGATTGATTTTGTTGTTTTATTCTTCTTGCAAAATGCATCACTGCCAAGTAAAATCGATTTCTCCGGAGCCTTTTATACTATATCGTCCAAAGCTGAGAGTTGTATTGTATGGACTCACATAGTTAAAGCGATATGATATGTAAATAAAGCAGTTCAGTGGTTTAGTTCTTTACGACGGTTTTTTTATATTTACTTAATTAAGAAATAAGCACTGCATTAAATTATGTAAATATAAATAAACAATTTTATTTTTATAAAATCTGCATCTTTATACGATTATTTTTTCAAGAGGAAAAAACTACAAAACGTCTTTTTTTAAAATATTTTATATACACCACCTACATTTAAATTGGTGTTATTTCAACCAGAAGTACTCACCTCACATATCTAAACAACAGTGGTCTACTTAAAATTGAACACAACACGTGTGTGTTCGTGTATATTCGGTTATTATAATTTATTGTTTGTTCGTTGTACTGTAGAAACAAAACAGCAATGTATTAACAGCAATTAAATTATTAAACGCTTGACGCTTTGTTACCAATAACAACATACTGCACATAGTAATCTACCATTATAACACTCAAATGAATTTTGAAACCGCATTTGCATTACTACTTGTATATCAAAAAGTAAAATAAATTGTAAATCTAGTGTGAATAAAACCATTACATTTGGAACACGTCCAAGTCGTGAAAAAATTCTTTGATTCGTGCCAATGTTGAAATACTGAATAACTTTGTGATTATAAATTGTTTACTGCTTGCAATTTACAATATCGATTTAAATTTTCTAGATGACTCCGTAAGGCGCAACAAAATTGTTTTGGTTTCAATGGTTGTATCAAAGGAAATGGATCGGGGAATTTGATTGCTTTACGGCATTCGATGGGTTTTCAAACTGTTCCTATTTCTAACAAGTTGATACAGAATTCATATATTTTCGCAGAGCAATAAAGGATGTAAAAGAAAAATTTACAATCTTGTCTGCATGTTTTGTTATATTTTTTCTTCCAAAATGTTTTTTTATCTATAAATAGAGAATGATTGACAAAAATCACGAAACATAAAGACAATCGAATGAAAAAATTTATAAGCATTTTAGAATGTGTATCTATATAAAGCTTTTACTCAAATAAAAAAGAACTTCTGTATTTTATTGCTGCTTTATAAAAATGTCATTGACCACAAATGGGTTATTTGATTTTATGGAAACATTATTCGTATATTTATATTTCGTTTTGAATATTTTTTATTTTGGAAAGTTTATAGGTGTGCACATCTTTTATTTGCAGAAATAAAAGCTGAATATGAAGAATTTTTTGTACAATTTATGTTTACTATAATTATTGCACAATTTAGCAAAAAAAAACAAATAGATAATGTATAGAGTTATAGTAGTATGCAGAGAAGACATTAAGTACGTTTGCTTTTACAGTAAGTATATGGTTGCAGTCTTGTAGCTATAGAATAACATAATGAATACACAGAAGAGGTCTCTGATTACCGTAGAACAAATAACTAAATTTATCATACCTACCTAGTTAAGGTAAAGTTGTACTGTATTATTTGGGTACATTTAGGTGTTTGAGATTTTATGTTGGACGATAAATAGTCTCCAGTGAGCCCTAATATCTAAAATTATAAAATTATTTGTACTCATTTTTAGCAAAAATACGAGGGTTGTTTGAAAAGTCCGTGCAAAAATAAAAACTACTTAATTGTTTGGGGTAAACCTTTTTTATTTTCCAACATAGTCTCCTTTTAGGCTTATACACTTCGTCCAACGCTGCTCTAGTTCATTGATCCCTTCTGAATAATAGGATTTGTCCAAGTCTGAAAAATAGCCATTCGTTTCTGCAATCACCTCCTCGTTTGAATAAAATCTTTTTCCCGCCAGATATTTCTTCAAATTGAGGAACAAATAGTAGTCTGAGGGAGCCAAGTCTGGAGAATAGGAGGGATGTGAAACGAGCTTCCATTAATTTTGCGACCACAACTGCTGAGGCGTGAGCTGGTGCGTTGTCGTGATGGAAAAGGACTTTTCTGTGGGCCAATCGTGGGCGTTTTTCTTGCAGCTCGGTTTTTAAACGGTCCAATAACGATGAATAATATGCACCTGTAATAGTTTTACCCTTTTCCAGATGATTTCTGGAGTAGTAACCTCAACAGGGCGTCTAGAACGTTCAGCGTCACTTGTGCCCATATGGCCACTCCAAAAATTTTGAAACCACTTATAAACTGTTCTAATCGAAGGTGCAGAGTCACCATAATGTTTATCAAGCTTCTCTTTAGTCTCCTGAGGCGTTTTGCCTTTCATAAAGTAATGTTTAATCAACACACGAAATTCTTTTTCGTCCATTTTTTGAAAATCACTCGACTTCCTCGATTCAAACGAATGCCAAACACAAAGAAATAGACTGATCTGGCTGAAACTTGGTGTGTGTTCTTCCAAGAGATGCTACTAACTAAACATAACCTCGATATGCGCCAGTAGTGCCATCTCTCTGACTTTGCACGGACTTTTCAAACGACCCTCGTAAGAGTAAGGACTGTAATGTACATTTTTTAAATGTTCCATAGTTCAGATGTAATTTTACATTACCTTGGCTGTTTTTTTCGCATTTAGTCACGTTGACCTGGTTGACAATTGTCTGTTCCACTGGTCTTGAACAGATATCATCGGGCAGCGTCTGGGGGCGCTCAAACACCTACAGGTCTCTGCAGGTCATTTCAGCAGAGGAGCGTTTTTTAGGAAATGAGTACCATGACGATTGTCGTCTGGCGATTCGCTGGACGACGTTCGACGTGGCAAGCGCTTATTTCAGATTTATTATCTTACTTAAAAGATCCAGTGGCACAATCCCCCCCCCCCCGTAAGTAATTTTATATCAGAAAGGTATGCTAAAGTATGGAAGTTGTGTCCTTTGTGTTCCATGTTTGTTAAACTGAAAGCAGGACTATTTTTCTTTCTTACTTAAATTTAGATAATTTCATGCGTATGATTGGAATTAAGATATTCAGGTTCACTTATTAACAGTAATCAATAAATTACCGTTATCTGATGAAGTGTGATTTATGATAAAATATTTAATGAAAGTAAAATGAGTACTTTCTCTAATTTATCTATTTTATTGCCATTATTAATTTGTCCCTTCTAATTTTTTTTTCAATTTTTTTTAAACCTAAAATGCTTACTTTAATTTGCTTACTTTCAGTGCATTGAACTTTCTAGCACTACAGGTCTGGGAGGCCCATGGCCTCCAGCTTTTTTTACTGTCTTTCGCCATTATTTCCTATACCCTTTTCAATTAATATTTTCTTCCGATTCTCTTTGGCTGATTCTAACCATCTTTTATGGGGTCGACTTTTTCTCTTTTTTCCTCTCGTCCTCTTCTTAGCATTATCTTGTTTTGTCTGTTCTTACCAGACATCTTACCTCTGCACTCTTAGCACTTGTGTAAAATGAGGTTGTCGATACAGATGTTTATTATTATAAACTTGTACTTATTAAACTTTCCCTGAATACAACTTGAGACTAAATTAAATAACGCTGTTGATACTGCAGTTTAAAATACGAGACGAGGATTGTTGTATAATTCGAGGAATAAAAAACTTGATTTTTTTATTATCTTATGTTGTGCCTCTTTTTACTTCTTAGTGGTAATCACTGCTACTTTTCTGTTGAAATTATTTCTCTATGTATTTTTTCAACTCGCGTGGAGACCTTTCATTGTTCTTAGAGAAGGTAAGTATAAAGAAAAAAAATTTTAATTGTTTTTTTTGCGGTAGGTAAGACTTTCTTTTAGTTTAATAACCTTGTTAGTTTTTTCCTCTTGAAGATATCAGATTATTGCGCATTTTCAATCCTCTAGCAAAATATGCTCTCTGCAATTTTAGTAAATGATCCAAACATGGAAGTAAATATTTATTTCTGACATTTTAACTTGGTGAAAGAGAGTGTTATAGTTATCTCCGCTGGAGAGCCAATAATCTGGCGGGTTCCAATATTCAGTTAGTTGGAGAACTGATAATCTTGAGAGTTTCAACCTTCAACTTATTAGAAAGACTACATAATTATAATCTGTAAAGTTCAAGATCTCAGTTAGTTGGAGTTTCTATAAAATGACTGATTTAAACCCGCCTCAGCTTTCAGCTTGTCGACGCATCCCGAACCGAATTGCATAAAATTGCCGTAGTCAATCAATTTTTTCCAAATGTATTAGTAACAGATAACATTTATAATATCTACATTTAGAAATATTTACAACCAACTGTCGATTTACTTTTTTTACGTAATTTGTGTTAAGTTTTATTCTGTTATAGCTTTCCTCCTACATTTAAAGTTATCAACTAGCTGCTAGGTATTGACAAGAGAAAAAGTTGTACTTTAAGCTAGGACAATTGAAAGATTTTGGAGTTTATTAGGCACGAGAAGGTATGCAGAATTTAGTAAAATAAAAAAACACTCAAAACATTAAAGGTTTCGCTGTTAAGGATGTCGATTAGCAAAGGTGTTACAGTCAGATTGGGACAAACGCTAATGAGAAAAAGTCTGAGAGAAATCTGCATTCTGTCAGCTACAACGGCATTGATTCTACAATATTGTACAAGCTGTTACTGTCAATACTAACTATCTGTTAGTAAAACTAAGCAATAAGAATTTATTTTGTATACCCATCCATAAATCAGGTACGTTTAAGCATTGTCCCTCTACTTATGGGACAGTTCTTTATCTATCTTTATTGAAGTAGAACAAAAAGAAGGTAAATATAGAGGGTGTTTCCTAATAATGGTAAAACATTTTATTAGATAATTTCTAGGCTAATTATAAGTTAAAAAGTTCATACAAACTTGCATGCACTCCTTCCGAGATACAGGGCGTTAGAATGTATAGAAAAAAAATTGATTTATTGTTATATTTTTGTTATGCGTTATAATTTTTTTTGTTTTTCATTTTTGGCCCAAGCTTGTATCACGTTGTTGTAAATTTGATAATGGGGTGTATATAAGGACACTGTTTATATGAATTTTTTTCCTTATAATTAGCCCAGAAATTATCTATTAAATTTTTTTACTATCATTATGAGACACCCTGTATATAGAAAGGTAAACCTTGTCAAACTTTATAAATAAACTTTGAAATATGCATGATCTCTTTTTGTATAACCCGCTTGAATATGGATTAATTCAGGCTGAATACCGAGTGTAAGCAAATACGTCAACCAAAGTAAAAAAAGTATTCCATCCTTACATGCAGGATAAGCAGGAAAATGGACAATATTCTGATCATGACCAGATAATAAGAGTGGTAGCTATCAGGGTAGTTCTAAGTATTTCAAGATAATTATTTCAAACACCTTCATGGCCAAGATGTTTAAACCCAGGAGGTTTGGTTGTCAAAACCTTGCAATATGAAAAGAAGACAAGAAGTTTGCACTTTCTCGACACTTGAAGGGTCACGTTAAATATATCGTATAGACAGAATTAAGACGATCAAACTTTGGTAAGGCAAAACGGTTGCTGGTTTAGTAGATTAAGTTGTAGATTGGAGATACTTATCCCAAAAGCAGAATAGACTTCTTAATGTTAGGTTTCAATTTTTGTAGTAAGAAAAAGATCGAATAATTATTTCAAGACACGGTTTATCTCAACAAAGACTTAAAGAATTCTGAAGTGTACCCGCGGGCCTTTCTTCATTCAACTTTACTACTTGGTTGCGCTCTGATAAATAATGAACTGAAAGGACAATGACATATAGGACAACGAGTAAAATTCTATGATGGACGGAGGTAAAGACCTTCAAAGCATCAAGACCAGAAAAGTATTTTCGCTTATCTTTCTACATATCTGTGGGTTATACTTAGTGTAAACATGATTTTAAGACTGAACATTTCTACTCCATTCGCGGAATTATAGGTATTAGGCACAATATAGAAACTGTTTAGTCTTTTTCAAAAATTGAAGTAATTTTTAAATGTGAATGTTTCCTCTATAACGAAGCTTTGCAACCTAAAGCTTAATAAATAAAGACAATGAAAGGCTTATAATCCTTAAAACATAAACAGTAGTTTTAGGAACTATTATAAGAGACATACTTCACAAATACACCATTCAAAGAGTGAAGAAAATGATTCTGAATAGAAAGTTAATGGAGATTCCTAGAAAGAGTTGATGAAAGAAGAAGTTTGACGGTAGCTACCTCAGATGAACCGTGAATGTTAATGAAGTGGCGATCTTAGTAATAAACAAAAGATAGGTTTAGGTTCAAAGAAAAACCACTGTTGAAGGCTTCCGGTGCTGCACAATGAAGGAACAAAAGTTGGGCGCCAGCTATTATAAAACAATAGCAAAGGAAAAAAAAGTCTAAAAAGAAGAAACAAACAAAGCAATAACAAGATTTTGTCTTTACGGAATAAACAAAATATAAATGTATAAAGAAAGTTACTAAACATTATCGTCAAATTAGAGTTTAATTTAATTAAATACTGTAGTGTGACGTCATCCTTTACAAAACTGTACAAATTCAAATAATTTAAGCGTTGATTAAATAAATAAGTTAAACTGTATGCTATGATAATATTTGATACATAATTAAGAAACTTTCCTTTTAGAAAAAACAAGTACAAGGAAGAAAGAAGAAGGGAAAATAGTTTTAACTAGTTAATAAGCGGTGTAATTAGTTGAGTCGAGATCTCACCAAAGATGGGTAAAGATGATAGCACCATACAGATAACAGCCGGAACTCACCCGTGTTTTTACACCGAGCTTTCGGTTAGTGAAATCAGAATTGAACTGATAAACATCAAGCTATTAACGTCAAGTTATTTATATAAACTAAAAGGAGTTATAGGCGTACCAATACCTACAAAGAAATAATTTAAATTTAAGTGGCGGCTTTCAGACCGTTATACTACCCCCTTTGACAAAAAAAAGGAAAAAGTGATGTTACGTAATAACATGAAGGATACCCACATTTAGCTGTGACTACCTAAATATCTTATAACTAATTACACTAAATAGAAGAGCCGAAAAGAACTTTGTGCAACTCTAATCTGTATTACAAGTAACCTACAAAGCAACTAAGTGAAGTTACCTTAAGTCGTTTCTAACTATGTGCAAAACGCACAAAAAATCCACTCACATGAAGAAACCTGGCTTTCCGCCTATTCAACTCACGAGATTAACAGATCTCTCGTGAGACTGCGTAATATAAAATGAACCAAAACACTCCACCACATGAGATAGATTCTAACAAGAAGAAAACTCTCAACAAAACTAAATTGATAGTTGCATCTCATAGAACACAACTAGAAATGTGCTATTCCACACCCTGCATGTAGAAAAAGGCACCAAAGATAAGAAAATCCCATACCTAGTCTCATAAAGCCTACTCAAGTTAAGTCATGGTGTTCCCCGTCGAAGGCGGGAGGCCGTTATAAGCCCCTGAGTACTTCTTTAGCCCGTGTGGACTTTGACGTTGATTGGCAGCGAGGCAGAAGTTGTCAGTCGTTCGCACTGGACCAGCCGATGGAAATCGGAAAGGTAGATTTGTGGTTGTTGTCTTTTACACTCTTTCGCTGTGGTTGCATCATGGATGAAATGGCGTCAGGTTGAAGCAAGCTGATGTTCAAGAGTTGGGCGGCGATCGTTAGTACTTTAAGTATAGCAGGTGGTACCAGGTGGGCGTGGCTTACGTTGAGTTATAGTATGATGTTAAAAACAGGGCATCAGTGACTGACGGAGGCTGCGGCTGATGGATGGTGTGTTGGTAGATGTTTAGACTATGATGGAAATCTTCGTGGTTGGATGAAAATGGCCGGCAGCTAGCGAAGTAGTGGTCGAGGACATTGACCCGGATGTTGCTTGTTGGGTGCCCATTTCTGCAAGCGGATGTTATACCAAATTTGTGATGTAGAAGGCCAGTGTTGCAGTTCGCGACAGGACAATGGATATGGTTAGACATACATTGGCTGTCGCGGGCGATGTCTTTTGATGTTGATGCATTGTTGATGGTGAAGAAGCGAATAACGTGCACAGTAGAAAAGCTTGTACTCGCGCAAAATGGTGGGTGGATGCGACTTACAAATGGTTTTCGACGAATATTACATAAAAAGAACTACCAAGCAATAATAACCATTACGAAAAGTGCAGAAAAAACGATCTGGGAATAGGATTCATGATCACTTGATCAGACTCAACCAACATGTCACCTCAACTTCTTCGTGATGTAGCTTTAAATGCCAAACACCTAAATTTCTACCGTGACGATCAACAAGACGACAAGCACTACTGCCCGTAACTTCATCAACTTTTGTTTGTACAAACTTAGGAGCAAGTTTCTTAGCAAAGCCTTTAGAAGCATCCGAAACAACTGGATTGCGCTTCCACACAATATCACCTTTTTTTTAAATCAATCCAGACCGTTACAACGAACATAAGTTTTGTGACTGGTATAGTATGTGTTTTGTATGAATAAATATTAATTACAATATTGATGGAAATATTTATTTTATGAAATTCGGAAAACATAAAACGACATCTAACCTTAAGGAAAAACAGCGTACTTTTATATTTTTTGGTAGGATGCGTCATTTACGAATAAAATTGCGATTTGCATGCCTATACAGATTTTTAATTAGAAGATATCGAAACACATGTTTTCAATGAAGGTCTAAAACGTGCCAACTGAAAAAACGTGTTAATGCCGCAAAAACCTTTAGATAATTTACTCAAGGGCAATAATATCGTGGGTTTTTGATCCTGGAACACGTGTCAAGTTAATATTCGAAACACTGAGTAAAGAATAAGTTTCAAGTATTTGTATACTCTACATTTCGGTTTACATTTTGATGTGTGCTGAAACCGATTACCATAATAATAATTGCGAGTACAATAATAGTAATTAATTTAAATCAACAGAACAATTTTAAGATGAAGTAAATTAAAATAAAGCAAGAAGTAATAACAGGTCGTGAAGTTTCATTCGCAGATGTTAAAACACTAAGTTACAATATTCACACAAAAAATTGAATCAACATAAGGCATGAGCACGTAATGTGAATTACGGCAAATTACCATAAAACATGTTCAAGCGTAAATTGCTCTTAAATAGGATATTTATAAAGCAACGGAAGCAATAACTCTACATAGACTATAAAAATTTAAGACAGATTGAATAATTTATTTTAAACATCTGTAAAAGCAGGTATCTCATATCTTGTTTATTACTTATTAGTGTACTACATAAATATCTAATACTAAAATACTTATCTTTTTCACTTTTTAGTTTCATCCAAAAGTTACGAAAACATGAAAAGGAATACCACTAAATATATTTTTCTGGTAATTTATCCAATGAGAGCTTTTTGAAATCAAACTTCAAAGTAACAAAGCAACTTGTGTATAAAATGTACCTCTTAAATTAATTGAAAATACTTTATCTAAGTTTAGAAAATAAGTTAATAAAAGTATCTACGGTCAGAAAACATAACTCCATTAAAATTAAGACGTAAGGCGTTCAAGTCGTTAATTAAGAAAGTTTTGAACTGTTTTGGGGAAGTAATGACTTCTTTTATGCAGACAAAATAATGAAGACCTAGTTAAACTAAGAACACCGTTAAAACTAAACAAAGCTGCTAAATAGAGTTATCTTTTGTAAGCACTTGCGAGTAAAATATTGCTTTAGGAGGCTCTCATTTTCTTATTTCAGTTTTTCCGAGAATAAGAAATAGTTGCTACTGATACTTTTTCATTTAAAACTACCTACAGGAACTTTCTAGATATAATTAGTATCGGTGTTATTCGGAAAACTGTTAAAAGAATTTTCGAGATCTTTCGTTTTGTTAAACATCAAGAATTTCTATACCAATGTCTTTTATAAACCGCAGAACTTTATAAAATATCTCAGCCACTCTCATTTTTTGATCTAAAAAACCTTAATTACTAAATTAATCACTTTTTGCATATTTTTAGTGCAAGATTAATTGAGTGTCATCTCTTAACTAACTGAGCATTACTAGTCAGTACAGACTTGTGGTTCAGCGATTTACTTTTGGAAAATACATATCTTCATAGACGATACGCACAAATTTAAATTTTTCTAATCCGTTGAAATAAGTGATTAGCGGTCCTCGGCTACGCGGTTGGATCGTGAATCCCTAGTGTTGAAAAACCTAAAATATAAATTATGGCAGCATAAAAAGGCGCCTGTCCTGCTTGGTGTTTCATCAGAAAGAAGAAGAAACGATAAATGTCCACTGAATTTTCAGTGCTGACGTTCAGTAATCAAAACAGTTTGATCACATGCATGATAGAGAAAATAACATTTTGGAATTATTGTCCTTAATATGGGAGAAACAACTCTTTCTCCAACATAACAGCTGGACAAATCAAGATATATACGAGGAAGTGCCCAAAAGTAACCGGAATAGCGCTGCGGTGGGCAAGACGTCTACTCAGAGACACTAAAGATTTGATTGATTTTTCTACTTATTATATGGGCTGTTCGACAATTGGCGGAACAGCTTCACGTAAAAAGATTCCCCGACTAAAATGTTGGTAGATGTCTCTTCCTTCCGCACGAGCCAATCAAAATTGGAAGTTCTGAACAAGAAATACTCAGTAAAATAAAAAACCGGCGTTGGTTACACCTCGTGCTTGCAATATTATGAAAGGATATTATCAGCAGATGTTGTAGAATATCAACAAATTCTAAACTTTTGTATTTTATTGAGCTGAATATTGATGGTTTTGGCGAAAATCTTATTATTGGCAATGCTGTACAAGCACTGTGGGCCGACCCGTATTTGAAAGTTTTTATTCGATAAGTTATCCTTTGGTCATTTTGTTATAAGTTTAGTTTCTCATCGGAACCATTTATTGATAAGCAATGGAGTTTGTTTCAACAAATATGACGATGGGATTTGCAAAGAATATGGTAATACCGCGAAAACTGAATACTTGAGAAGGTTTTCAAATCGTCGTCCGCCGTCAGAAAATAGTATGTAGTAGATTGGATCGGCGGTCGACAAGAGACATGTTAAATAATATCAAACCGAATTAAATGTGATGCTCCGCAAAACTCGTCTTAACCCTGAACAAGGAGAACAAACTTCACGAAGTGTTTTTGAAAAACCTGGAAGTAGTACGAGAGGAGTTGCTTGCTGATTTAATATTCCTAGTCATTCCACCGTGCACAATGTTTTAAAAGCAGAGTCTGCATATCCTTACCACTTTCGTACTTTTCAGTCGTTAACACCTAATGCATATCGAAGTCGCATTAACTACTGCGACTGGCTACTGCCACAGATCGACCTCAACCAAAACTTCCATAAGCAAATACTGTGGACTGATGAAGAGACGTCATTTTTAATTGTCACTATATGCCTCAGTACGGTCCTGTCGGGCTTCTTCGATCTCTCGACCTTTCGAGCTTCTCCGATTTGTGGTACAATTCAAACCTCTCGGGCTTTTTGTTCTTTTCGGCCCTTCGGGTCTATCGAGTCGTTTGGATCTCTCGGGTATGTCAGATCTCTCGAGTCTGTTGGGCCATAAGAGTTTGTCGAGCCAATCAGGCCTTTTGGACTATTTAGACTTTTCGAGGTTCTCAGGTCTGTCGAACCGTTGGAGCCGTTTTGACCTTTTGGGCTTTTTGAACTGCTCGGCCCTTCGGGGCTATCGGGCTCTTTCGGTCTGCGCAGGATTCTAATTTATGGTCTACAATTAACTACTACTTCTGCGTGTAGGATAAACTGTTACCTCAATTTTTCAAGTGTTTAGCCGTGTCATATCAATTTCTGATTTTCTCTTGGTTTAGATTTCAAAGTCTCCTGATTTCATAGCGAAATTTCTTAATATCTTTGATAGAAATCTTCCGAAATCTAAAAATAAGGATTGGCAGCACTGTTCCGAGTTCACTGCGCTCAGTAGTATCGCCTAGGAAAGTTGTGTCTGGTCACAGTCAATTTTGTTATTGAAAGCAGTTTCGCTTGTTCCTCGTTTTTTTTGTAATGGTGGACTTAAGTAAACAGCGAGTGGCTGTGAAATTTTGCTTCCTGTTCGGGAAAAACGCAGCAAAAACTGAATTTGTGGCAGACGAGAGACTACTTTTTCCATCATGACAATGCACCTGCTCACACAGCCATCTTGGTGCGCCAGTTCTTAACAAAAAACGGCATGATTTCCTTGCCCCACGCCCTTTACTTACTACCAGACTTTTCTCCGTGCGACTTTGTTTTGTTTCCGCGAATGAAAAGGGACATGAAAGGACAGTGTTTTGATGACTTGTTTGAAAAATGTTTCCAAGAATGAAATCGCAGACTGGACAAATTTGAAGGTAATAGGGTTGTTTTGTAAAAAGAAATTAAATACATGTCGGTTATTTTTGGGCACCCCTTTGTATATATAGTTGAAAATAGTTAGCAATTTGGCCAAGACGGGTAAATAAGAATTATATAGGCTAGAAATTAAATACGAAACCTATTTATACTATTAGGAGTACTATAAATCGTTTATTCTTTTTATAGTGCTGTAATAACCAAAATTAAGTACATCTACGCTATTTTAGTTATTGAGTCAGGCGTAATCGTTCATACGCACTTTAATAGCTTCAATTCAGCTACGTGAATTACGTTGCTTACTTACTTTTAACGCATTCTGAAACACGTCAGACGTCAGGATATGTAAATGAGAGAACATTACGTGACATGTCACTGTCATAATTTACCCTTACATGTTTATATTGTCTTTTGAGTAAAATATATAAGAAGAAATAGACATACGTACAGTATTTTTTCGAAATATTTGTAAAAATAATTTTCCTCGACTTTTTTATGGTTTTAAGCATCAAACTACCACTGAGAGAAAACACCAGAAAACACAGAACTCATATTGAAATAAACAGAATGTCTAACAATAAGTGGAATTTCTCCAAATATTTACATTTTTCATCAAACTGAACGTTTGCAGAAAAACAAAAATAGTTTTTTTCTTTGAAGCAGTTTTTTTTTATTTCATCCGTAGCTTAGTACTTATAAATTATATTTAATATTTTATTACTGTGAAAAATGAGAATTTTTAACTATAAATACGAACTGAAAGAAGGTTCTGTAAGTACGAGCTAAAGGCAAACGACATTTTATCCTCTGACCCAAAAGCAGATATTAAATCTAGTAATGTGCCATGAATTTAAATCTTTGTGGGTTTCATAAGAATACGAATACGAGCAGTGTGTAGTCTACAAATGATTTTGCGTTCCGGTTTTCGAGATTTATATTGCAAAAGTGTAAGCTTGAGGATACAGTTTTATTGCTGTTATCATGATGTGCTGTCCATATAAAAGGATATTTTTTTAGGCGAGTGCTGTAATAAATCTAATCAATTTTAATGAGTATTCCCTGAGGTATTCTAAAAACGAACTTTTTCAAGTCAAATTTTACCGCATTTTATTTATGTTGAAGGAGTCTAGAAAGTTTTCTTTATTTTTTATTTCTACAAACATATTTCTGCTTGTATATGACAAATCATTTTTTGAAGCACCCATAAAGTTGAGAATTCCGATACTACAACCGTTAACATTTCTTATAGTAGTTCACATAAAAAAAATAATTTTTCGCTTTTTATATCGAGACATCGCATCGTGAAGTAGAAAAGCGTGTGATACATATGTGAAATAAAATTACAAGAAAGAAGTCGTAAATCTTAATTTTTTATCGTATAAATTGAAATCATTACATTATACAAACCTGAAAGGGCAAATTAAAATGTGCTTCTACTAGGTTTGTTTGATCACTGTAGGTGTAAGAAATGTGATAACTTGTTGAAGTGTCTCGTTTCAATGCTTGTATCTATCAATTCCTTTACAAATTAATCTTTCATTAAATTGAGTGTAAAAGTTGTACTTTCACAAGATTGCGATTGGACCAGAATGAGCTCCAATTGCTTTCAAACATGGATCAATGTTTTTTGCTGCTCTATTCATATTTCTAGGTGAAATCGAAGGTTACATCTCTAACAGTTTGGAAATTTGCCATCGCCGAAAGCCTTTTTCTTTAATATTCAAAAATTTAAAATTTGCAATTGAAATCCTACGATACGAACTTGTAAAATGTATTGACGATCTTAATGTTTGCAAGGTTTTTACGTTTGTTGCTGCTTTCTATAATACTATTTGTAAAATTACTGGATATAATAAGATCGTTTCACAGTTAATTCTAATTTTGTATTGAGTTAAAGGATCTATTATTTAGTTAACCTTATGAAATCTTCATATTCTGTTTAAGAAAAAAAAACATTAGGCGACGCCCAGTAGTTTTCCAATGTGATTAGTAACGAATTCAATTCAAATGAAATTAATTTAAAACACGTCATTTTTGCCGAGTTTATAAAAGTTTCATGCCAAGATTTGGACGAGGACGATATTGAGCCATCACGAGATGAATTAGAACATAATGTTCACGGTAATAATAAATTTTTTTCTGACTTGATTGCATCTCTAATAAGTAACGTGAACATAATGCAAACTCATCTTCATGTCTATACAATAAGGTGTCGGGTAGAATTGATTAAAGGGAATATTTGTTTATTTTAATCCGTGTACTAATAAAGTTTCTGTTTGACTCCATCAAAAAACAGCGCTAACTGCAAATAAGATAAAAATATATGAAAATTCGCCAGTCTAATTGCAAACACTGGCATAAATGCAATTATCTTAACAATCTATATAGATTTAAACAGATTTTATTTTTCTTTATTTAATTGGAAAAACTATGGAAAAAATTGAAAAACTATTTTCTTGAATTCCCACCGACAAGCACAGAAATGTTCTTTTGAAATGAATTTATATTCATAATGGTAGCTTATAGCTAAGGAGTGATTAAATTATTATTTATCTTCAATCTAATAATTTTCTGCGTTACTGAAATACAATAATAAAAGTTTTAATGTGTCTGAGTTTATCACAACGGCGTGGCGCAATAAAATCTACCAATTTATTATAAAATCATAAAAAATGCTTTTAGCTGCACTCAGCATGATATATTGGGTAATTAGTGAAAAATATTAGCAAAGTGCTTATCTGCTAATGCTGTTTGGTTCAATTACGGGAACGAACATAACGATGGTAGGCAATACAAATACTCACTTATCTGGTATTATATTAAAAGGTGTACTTTTGAGATTTATTCAACCCGTTTCTGCTTAATTATTATTGATAATAATTTATATCTGAGGCCTTTTTGCAGTTTAAAAGTAATCCATTAGAGTACCTTAAAATTGTAAGTTATAAAATTTTATCTGGAAGATTTCTAGGTCATAACATTATTATCTTAATTCTCAGTGCTTTTAAACCAGATTGTTTTTATTACCGAATTATTACAGAGCTACATAAAAACGAGATAAATCTCACTTGTTTGAATATCAGCAAAAATATTTTAAGATTCGGCTCCTTGCGGACCTAGTGTAATCATTTCGAAATTAAAAAAATTTAAAGAGGCCGCATAAAAGAATATATTTATGCTCTAATAATTTTCAAAGCATACGGATTATATTCATTGCCTCCTACTACATCTGTAATTTATGAATTCTGTGTAACCAATTTCATTTCTGTTTGTATTCAGCTTCTCCTTCATTTTTCTCGCATTCTATTGTCTTCAATTCTAATTTCATTTTAAAATGATAACCATTTTATATTAATTGTTTTTAAACAAAACACGTGCAAAATTGTATGGAAAAGAGTTTACAAGTACATTTAGGTTTACAATTCACTAAATACTAAAAACAGAGAAATTTTCTTATCTTTCTACTAGTTGCTAATGGAAAAAGTTTGAATGACAGTTTGTACATTTTACAAAAGATTTTAACGCGGCTACACCAGGTCTTCGACAAACATAAAATGTGAATATCAGTTTTTAAATAAAATGATAAATTAAAGATCCGAACTACTGAAATGAACAGATAGTTTGAATGAATGAAACAAAGGTCTCCCGACTAGGAAGGTGTTAAGTCGAAATCTAGCGATTAATTGGTCTGCAGAAACACGTTTTATTAATATTAAATAATTTTAGTTTGACATATTGCTTAGATTTATTTGTACTGATCTATCAAAAAAAATATTTTTCAATATATTTGATTCCCCTAGCAGATCCCAATTTCTTTAGTCACTTTTCCTGCTACGACTTTAACGCCTTCAAGAAAAATCTTTTGGCTAATCCTTCAGACCAGAACGTCACCGCCTTCACGACTATGGCATTGCTTGTCTACAAAGACATTTTTTTAAAACATTGTTGTGAAGACATTTGTTGTGCGTTTTTCTTGTTTTTTGTCCTTGATAGACTCCTGCTATGGTTGTCTTGTGTGGCTTGAACTTCAGGGGCAAAAATCTTCCAAGAAGATAGTTGCTTGCAGTTATAATCAACTATCGATTCACAATTTTCCTTATCGCGCAACTATATGCAATTGGAGACTCTGACAAAAGAAAGCTTTATCTGTAGGAGGATGCTATGCCTAAAATATTTTCATTTTTGCAAAGACAGTAGAACACAAAGAGCACGTCCTTAAAATCGTGAGCTCTCATCTCCACTTCGGCATAAGAAGCAAAACAAGCAACTAAAGTACTCACCTTCTGTCTTCATGAGACGTGTCGACAACCTGATCACAGAATTAGTAGATATCCTAGTGGATATCGCTTTTGCAAGCAGATAATCAATCCTCGAGAGCCTTATTAACCCACCACCGTGAGATTATTAAGCGATGTAATTAGGGATTTTCGCGCTATGGTCTCATTCAGGAGACCCAGGGATTAATCCTTGGGTCGATTATTCTCATTAAGGTTTACTATGGTAGAGGCAAAAACAAGTACGGGGACAATATCATCTACAGATCCACCAACGTGGCATAAGAAAAACAGCACCGCCAACGCAACACTACTAGCACCTTCTCCAAACCAACAACTAGGAACCGCAACCTGTGTTGCGCTTGCTACCATCACCCAACTTAGAGTGAGCACCACCTTCTCTTAATCCTGTACTTTCCTTGAAAAAAATCAGAATTTTTACCTTTACAGCCCAAGAAGAGTAAGACTCCTCAAATTACTTTTGGTTCCCCTAGAACGCAACAATTCTTGCTTGCTTGTTAGTTTTTTAGGTGTGGAAGAAGGAGGAAAGTTTTGTGCTTCAACTGGGTAAATTGCAGTTTCAACTCAGGATCTCTGTGATACATCCAAGCCTCATCTCCAATTGATTTGGTCTTATTTTCATATTTCCAGATATCACTGACTGCATTAGAGACTCGTATCCTTCTGAAATAGCGTCAACATTCTTGTAACCCATCTTGCACTAAACTTGATGTTCTACTTTCCATAAGTTATCTTTCAAACTGTACCTATCAAGGCAGGGATTCGAAAAAGCTTTATTTGTTTGTCTGGAAAAATTAGATCTTCGACATTCTCCAGAAGTTTCCTCATGTGTCTCTCAGTATAAAAATCACCTTCAATCGCCTCTCTACTTCATGCTTTAAGTTTTAATTTTAGAGGAGTCCTTCATGGTTCTGCTTTGGCTTTTTCTCTTACTTTCTTTGGAATGAGTTACTGATTTGAACTGAGACTGTGTTTAAGTTGTTTGGAGGCGTGCCACAACAGGAATATTCTTCTTCTTCTACTGCTTTCTCCTAACGAAGGTTGGTGATCAATAAGGCAATTTTTATTTTCAAAGTTGCGGCTCGGAATAACGAAGTTATTGACTTTTTATACCAGCTTCTAGGATTTCTTAACCATGTTCTGCGTCTACTTGGACCTCTTCGGACTTCTAGTCTCCCTTGCATTATTATTTATAGAATTTCTTTCCCCTCATTATGTGACTAAAGTATTCCGGTTTCCTCCTCTTGATGTTAGCATTAGTTTTAGCGACTTCTTCATTTCTTATTGTTTCAATCCAAGGAATACGTAACATTCTTCTGTAAGACCATATCTCAAAACTATTAATTCTTTTCATATACCTTCGGCACTTGTTCTATATCTTTAATAGCTTTCCGTGGTTATCATATATTTTGATTTTTTCAGATTCATTTCTAAGTTATAATCTGCACTTGTATTTTAATGTAGTTGAATAAATTTTGGAGATTCTCTTTACTGTCTGCAAGTAAAATGAAACAGTCGGCGTAATGTAAGTTGTCTAAATTAATGTCTATACCTTTTGTTTTATCCTGTAATGCAGCTTGAAATATTTGTTCCGAATACTTGTTAAAAAGCAGAGGTGACAATACGGATCCCTGCTTACTCTTCTGTTTATTTAATGTATTTCGTAACCTCTTTGTCTATACGAACATGCGCACTTTGATGCTAGTAGAGATTTCTATGCTGTGTTTGACAGCATGCATAAACTTCTTTAAAGTGATCTCTTCTGTCATACCTACTCAGGTAAGTAATGTTATTGAACGCTCGTACATACTTGATTTATTAATTGTTCACAAAAGGCGTTCCTTTTTGTAATTCCTTATAGTAAACGGAATTGATCAGAGCTATTTGCTCAAAGATTTGGATGTTTCACTGTTCATAAAAATATAACACCAAGTAGATCCTTTAACCAACTACAACATTGTGAGTCCTGGAGATGATCTTGAAGAAGATTTTTTTCATTGTTTCAAATCAAACATCTTTTTAATAGCTGAAGATCAGAGAGATTCTTATCATCTTAAACTTATTTGGGAGTTAACTTCCTAAAACCACCGTAAAGTGATAACGACAAATTGATGCATGACTAAATAATATCTATTGACTACTAAAAAGAGCAACTAAAGTTAATTTATTTTAAAAAAATATTTAATTTTATCCTGAATTACTATTTGTTAAAATTTACTGCAGTCTTGTATAATGTGAGCAGACATAAAAGGAACAGAAACAATCACAGTCAGTTGCTCTGTTTGTCATGGATTCTGTTTCAGTGCTTCGATGCATTATTAGATTACCTTTTACATCTTTTAGTTTATAATATCAGCCTTTCTACTGTATTAATTAAATTAATTTAGACTTGACAAAAGCAGTACTATAATAACTATAATCATCGTATTTCACTGAATTTGTGTTCGGTGCGAAATATTAATGTGCCTACGGGGTATTTGATGTTCAAAGCAATGCTTGGTGGCATGTTAAGGATTTTGTTACTGTAGAATATTATTATAGATATATTTAGGGATATTTATAGATGACAACAAATTCTTAATACCTTTTTTTAAATAAAGTTGCTTGTTTAAAAAAATTATTAAAGTGGTTGTGCTGCAGATTTTTAGGTTTAGAATTTTAGTAACAACTTAAGCTTTCTTATCAAGCTCAACATACTAAGTTTATTAAGTAAAGCGGTTTTAAAATTATAAATTAATAAAAGACTAATTGCAATAGACAGAATTACCTATATTCTAAGTTTCACTAAAGCTAATATTTCGCAAATACATATCTTACATTCTCAATGATTACGAATTGTAAAATGTATTTACTACATTCTGTTTTTAATTAGCATCAGCCTAAACCAAACAAATAATTTAGCATCAATTAGCAACTGTTGTTAAATTTATCATTAATTTCATACTGATATTTCCTGCATGGTTACTATTTACCTAGATGTATTTTGTGTTAACAAGTGTTATTCATATTTTGTTTAATTAAAATGGTGTAAAGTACTCGGTTGGGAATTTTAGTGGTCAATTCATTATCATTTCTTTCACCTAAGATCTCCTTATGATTAGAATTATTATAAGTAAGTACCACTTTCATATAATCCGCGAGTTCGACCAAGATCTGATCTAATTTACATTACCATCTCGCAAGATAACCCGAATAAGATTTGATTAAGCAACTCGTAAAGCTAATCTAGGTCTTGATCATCACTTTAGCTACCTCTCTAGTACTCTATAAGTGTATAATTTACATAATAATAATTGAGAGGTTCAAATCTAAAATATTTCTCTTTAGCTACTAGAATTCTTATTCTAATAGTTAGAAAATTACTTTCAAGCATAATTTTTTAATTTTGATAAATATTACAATCAATTGTTAATTTTTATTCGCATTGCTTATATTTTGCATGTCACTTTACTACAACATTGATTATAATTGCTGAACACGTTTTTACAATTCACATGAAATTACTAGCAAGATTTATTAAAGTTTCTCATTAAAATAACTATGTAGGTATTTACGGGTTAAATGTTTGCGTGTTACAAAATAGAATCTCTGGATTCAAATAATAATTACAGTACCGCACTGAAACCACTGTTGAACCAAATATGAAATAAGGGAATTATTCATTCGCATACTATACAGAATTTGAGATTACAAGTGGCATGTATGAAAACCACAAAATGCTTTGCAATAATTTTGAACGTTACGTTAAAATGAAAGATTGCATTTCAAGATACTCGTTTATAAAACCATTTTAAATAATGACCATTTTCAGCACAACTAGTACTACCTGCAAATGCTTTTTAATTTATTTAGTAAGTAGAAATTAATTTAATTCAAGATTCATCAGCTTGTATAGCAAACAAAATTAATCTGACTGACTACTAACTCATACCATGCTTTCGAATGTTACTTATGGTTATGCTTTTTGCTAAGTTTTGCTACTTTGTTAATGTCAGTCGTCATTTACATATCTGTAGACAAAGTTTCAAGGGGATACAAATATGCTCTAGGTTTTATACCTTATCAGAAATTGATTAGCTCTGCAACAAACCTATAAGAAATGTACAAATAAGACTAAGATAAGCTTTCGTATGTTTACCATTCTACTATAATTTTCTATATGTAACCTTGTCACTTATCAATAGTATTTTACAGCAAGGCGGTACAGTAAACTACGTACACATTAATATACCTTTTTTTCATAGTGCTAATTTTGCTGATTCAGCACGCATCTGCAATGCATAAACATTAATTTTGCTGATCATACAAAAATCTCATGGTGACCCAGACTAGACATATCTAATCTAGAGGTCTCTATTTATCTTGAATAGTTCTTATACCTCTACTTGTTAATCTGTTTATTCTTGAAGGGCATATTTGGAGAGTGAAATTTGTATTTTCTCATTAGCCCAAAATATTTATTTTAGTGAAAAGGTTGGCAATCTTGAAAACGTCGTTTGTTTTCTTTAATGTCATTAACCGTAGCGTCGTAAGAAACCAATATTGAGAGAATCAACTAAAGAAACAAATTATTTTATAATTTTAACAAGCAGAGTGATAACAATTACTAATGTAAACAATGAAACCTTGAAACAATTATCCTTATAAATACAAAACGACCGCTTTCATAAAGTTCAGAATTCATCTTATACTAGTTAGAATATTCAGTCGACTGACTTTTAATTGTGTTTAGCTTGCCATTCATTACTCCTTTAGCGCCTTCATTTTAGAAAAAAAATAATAAATTATCTTTTTCTGGCCTTTTTTACATGAGAAGGGAGTTTTCTTTTAATTTAAAATTTAATACGAAATACTTATTTTAAAAGCCACAGCAAAGTGGTAGTAAATTAGAATTTATTAAGAAACACTCCTGATATTTAATTAATATACGAAAAATATTAAATATTAAAGATTGCGGAATCGGAATACAAATTATACTTTAATTAATGTTGGTTTTGTACTTTTAATTAATCCACTTTGAAATTACAACAATTAATTTTGAAGTGTACACTCTTAAATGTGATATTGTGGAAAATTTAATTATAAGTTGTGTAATAGCTCGAAGACGAATTTGGAATAATAATAACCATAAAAACAAATAATTTGTTGTAATTTACAAACTTTTTGTTATCCTTCTTCTTGTATTCGTGAAAGTTTACTGTGATTTTTCTAGAGAGTGTAAATTGAAATTTAAAATATATTTGGCATAGTTCTGTATTTTTGTAGGATTTTAGAAAAGAAATCAAAACTCTAGAAATAATTTCTTAGCTGTGTGATTGTATTGTCATAAAGGCTTTTTCCCACGCAGGCCACCACAATATATGAGCGTCAGTTTCGGGAAGAAGAATTTCTGAGAATTGCTCAACTTTGAACAGTTCGTTCTCCTGTCAGGGCAAAAAATAATTTGAGAGGATCTCGGCGAGACTAGTTTGAATAATTTTAAAGATTCTTAATTCCTGAAAGTATCAAAAGTCTCTTCTGGCTCAATAGACCGAGCATCGATCGTGATTTACCCTATGTTGTCAAGTACAAGAAAAAGATAGTGTTTGTAGTGAAAGTACACCATCTTTTGAGTGATCTGCCAAGGGATTACGGCTCAATGAGTCAAAGCAGAGCAAATCTTTTGGTCATTACTAATCGAGCTCTACCTCATGATATTGTTACCATCCGTGTATCTCATGACGTAACTAAACTGCCAGAAATCGTATCGGAAGTGCCCTATTACCTTCGAACTCAGCCAGTGAATTCTAGGCACACCAAAGTTTTTATATAGTGTACTGTACCACATTCATTACAAACACAATTTTTTCTTGTACTCAATAACGTAAGGTTAGCTATGATCACCGCTTGGTATATATTAGGTTTCCTTAACAAAGATGATTGACACTGAGTCGTTGATATGTGACTGACAGTCGTTCAGAGACACTTAGATAGAGAACTTTAACCAAAAAATAAGGCGCTAACTGCTACAACATTACAGTTTAATCAGTTATGTCTATGATAATATTCACGCATGAACCAATTTCATAGCGTTGAGTCTGCTGAAGCTTTTAATCAGAAAAATTATGCCTATATGAAATTTGTTTTCACTGAGACTCTGA
>VTPC01006185.1:0-19099 GCA_011009095.1 Ignelater luminosus | reverse complement strand
AAAAATGACTGAAGTTACCGCAGAATTTCAAGCTTCATTGCAGATATCAGCCTCACATTCAACATCATCGACTGAATGTAAGTTTCTAAGTTTATTATCATTATGTGATGCGATTTTAAGACAATGATGAACACAATATAATAAAGAACCTTGATATTTGAATTTGGTACTTCAATCTAGTTTTGACTGTTTTTTTAGTGAATTTTGCTTTATATTTTTTTAAGATTGTTATTTCTTTTGTTATTAACATTTTAACCAATATTATAAATTAGAATTCTGGAATGCAAATGCCAAATACAAACAACTTATAAATAATAATTCAAAAAAAAAACTAAATTATGTTGGCAACACTGAAAATGGCAAGTTAATTAGTAGCATTCATTTAATTTTTCTGACAATAAACTATAATAGTATTTAACTCTCGGTGAATGTAACTAAACTGTCTTTCAAAAATGACTTCTGACAATCTTTCAACCAAGATTATGAAGTTTCAGGTGTACCAACACAGTGGAATAGTAATTATTTATTTCATTTAAATTTCTGAAGTAAAGTTGTAATTTGATTCCTTCCTACTAGAATGCTTGTTTGTTATTAGAAAGGTCTTAACTAGAAAAGATCTGCACTAATTTTCTAGAAAATAAATGTACCATATCCTTGTAAGTTGGTAAACTTCTAATGACAAAGTTCTAAGCTAGAGTGGCTCATAAACTTTAGTAACTAACTCAACTCTTACGTACAATTTTGTGCAACTTTTTTTTCAATCAATAATCAAATTCTTTAATATAAGTAGTTTAGGAACTTCCTTGTAAATTCATTAGAAATGATGATTAATCATTTCATTTTTTAGTTTATGACAAAGATAATTGACCATTTAATAATAATAATAATAATACATTTATATTGTTTTCTATGTTAAATGTACCATATAAAAATCTGATTGATTGTCCAGCAATAATAACTGTGTCATTGATGTACTATTTTTATGAGTTGCTCTTTCTTATTATACTTAATTAAAATTTATTACATAGATAAATATTTTGATCCATTTCAAATAACTCGAGATTTATTATATTGATTCTAGTTCTTTATCTTACAATCTTATCTATTCATTTGATGACTCATTGTTTCGGTTTGTTCACTTAAAAGTAGAAACATTAGATTATAGATCTCTTCCTTTATAAGTATTCAAGTACCTATATTTCTTTTAAGGATCTTTTTATTGACTGATTTCATAAATCAATTAGTAACGGTTGCATTTTCCACTTATAAGTTGATATATATCTTTGATTTCTAAAATATATATTTGCAACTTGAATGTTCTTTCTAAAATAGAATATGCTAATGGTCTCGGCTTTAAAGAGATTAATGTGTTCTGCATTTTTGCATAGATGAATGTATAATTTAAATCTTTTCAAGTTTATTCATAACTTTGTTGTGTTAGTAGTATTTAGACTTACTGTAGTGTGATTTTGACCTCCTCTGGGCTTCTTGTTGAGTTGCATCTTACAGTTGAATATATGGACTCATGAAAGAATTTGAATAGGTTTCCAGAAAGAACTCGATTTTATTGAATTATGTAAATTTCAAGTTTTTTGAACAAAAATTTAAATGGTACAATTTTGATTTTTATTTGTAAGTTGGTCAGAATTGTACTTATGTTCTCAAAACGTGTTTTCTGTAAGTTGTGGCACCAAATGCATCGACTTTTTAAAGAACAGGTACAGATTATGCTTACAGACAACAATTGCAGAAAAACTGTTTGTTCAAGGTAGGTGGTATTTGGTATCAAACAAAAGATGGTTCTATACTTTCTTAAATCACAACAGGTAGAAAATGTACTATTTAAGAAAATTGAGGATAATAGCGATTCGAGTTTTTCAATTACCCTGTATAATAAAACTATGCAGTCTTTCAACGGTCAAAGATCAAAATTTACTTTTTGGAAAAATGAAACACCAAAGACTTTTTTTATTAATACCAGAGCAAGCCAAGAAGTTTGGGAAGACATTGCAAAAAACAATTTAATAACGCCGAAATGGCTAGATTCAAGCCCTGATAGTGCTACATTGTTATAATCAGTAATGAACTTTAGGGTTTTGCATTTAAAAAAACAAAAATATATCACACTTCTATGGACCATCCTGTACAATTAAAAACAATTTCAATACTTGTTCTGTACAGTCTTCTTCAGCATTCTTTGATGATAGATCATTGAAACACCTGTAGAAATATATAGTTTACATAGCATTATTAATAGAAATGGACAATGTTGAATAAATCTTGCTGCAAAGCAAAATCTACTGGTAAAAAGCAACCTTTCTACAACACAAAAATATCCATACAATTACACGAGGAAGCTCTGGTAAGAAGACTCAAAATGAGATCAACCATGTTTTAAACAAACCATAATGCATTGACATGGGCTCTGGTGCAGACAAACAATAAATGCACAAAATTTCATTAAAAAGAAGACGATATAATAACTGGGAACATTAAAAATTGAAAAAGGAAGAAAGAAGAAGATAAAATAGAAAATGTCGTGGAGAAAAAGGAAATTGGAAAAGAAAGTATCCAATGAAATAGCACAAGAACAACCAAGACCCCAAAGATCAAAAATAAAAATGCAGGGTGTTAGGAGAAATGGTTAATGTTTGGGAAGGTGATAGAACATCAGAAAAATAAGTTTACTTTGTCAGATAAAGTTACATTAAAAAATCGCTTATTTTCTGAGATATGAGGTATTAAAGTTTTACTGAGAATTCCTTGTTTTTCTAATATCTTGAAGACAACGTGAGCTATTAAACTAAAATGTATTGTATGGTTTTTCTTTTTATTATAGTAACCCATCTTTCTGCAGTTTTTCCAACTGATGCCCTTGCTATGGACAGAGATGTAGGGAGATGTACTAAGCATTATGACGAAATAGTCTTACTTTTCGATGTTCTGTCAGCTTTCAAAAAATTGACTATTTCTCCTTAACTAACCTGTATAGAATGAAAAAATGAACTCAGGTATTGCAACAAATAGAACTAATAAGAAACAGTTCCGCATCCCAGAGGCAAACTATGTTAAGTTCAAATTGAGCAAAATTTGGTTAAGAGTGTTGAGTTACTCGAAAATTATTAATTGTTTTTCATTTGCTAGTTTCAGTTTATAAACTATGCTAAGTTCCAGCTGTCAAGTTTCAATTTTGATGGACTTGACATTGTTTGCTATTAATTTTATTCTAATTTCACTTGGCTTAACATATTACATTACGTCCAATTTAACATTTTGTATCTGCTTTTTTTTTCTGTAGCCAATCCCTTAAAAAAAGAATTTGAATGTTTTTGGCAACTAACTATCTGATAATAAACCCTAGTTGTTGTTCAAACCATCAGCATTTGAAAAACTAAGCTTATTTAATACTAGAGAGACATCAATTGTTATACAAAATAATTTTTTAGACTACTCTCCTGTAAAACGAAGATTTTTGACTTAACATAGTTTGCCTCTGGGGTATGGAATTACAATAGCCATCACCCAAGGATATTCTATAAACAAGAAAGAGCGTGAGTGTATAAAAGTAAAGACGACAACATATTAGGAGAAGAATATAGCACAGGAGAGAAGAACAAACTCTTCCTTTAATATAATGAATGAAGTTGGAGATGTGATAGAAGTTCAAAGAAGGGAAGGAAATGAACTGGAAACCACTTGAGTAACAAATGAAGAGATCAAAAGAATAATAAAAAAGAAAAAACATAAGAATACGAAGTAATTATTTGTCAAACACAGACAGAAAAAATAGTGCCAGATGAATGAAAGCGAGCTATATCTCCAGTACATTAAAAAGATGACCAGCTGCTATATGAAAATCACCGATCTTATATACTGATATGTCATATACATATTTATGAAGAGAAGGTCAGTAACAGACCAAAAACATTCGTCTTAAGACAGAATCAAGAAAAGGTACAAAACCTAATAGATTATGCTTTATTTATAGATCTTAAAGAGACATAGGTATGTAAAAAGAAGAGCAGTTATCTAAGCGTTACAAAAATTTTAGTATGATTTGTTTTGCTTGAGAATTTTATTGAATTAGCTAAGATGACGTTCAAGGGTACAAATAGCCAAAGAAAACTCAAAGCAATTTGAGATAACAGAGGGCTAAGGCAGACAAATCTACTATTATCAATATCATAGAGTACTTTTTGAAAAACTGTGGTTATTAGCATTGGAAAAACGAATTTTTGTGGTAATCAAAAACTATAGTGAATGTAGTGTTAAACCAGGTTTACATAGTTGGCACATGTTATCAGGATGTCTGAATACAAAATACTCAAACAGATATTGACAAAGGAATCTGTGGAAGGAAGACCAATGAGGAAGTGGTTGTTGTGGTAAAAGAAAATCTAGATCTGTTGGAAGTGAGAAGGCAAAATTAGTTAACACCAGAGACGAGACCATTTTCAGGAAGAACTCTTACAAATGATAAAGGGAGATCAGTAAATGATTAGAAAAGTTAAGGCATGATGTCATCAGGAGACAGAATCAAGAATATAAAAGGAATTGAATAATGCTATATATTTAGTATCAACATATTCAAGAACTTTAACTTTATTCATAATCTGTTAATTAAAAAATATGATTTAAGGTATCACCACATTCTGTAACAGAATATAGAAATGGTAAATGCGGTTCAATAGTTTTACTGCATAAAAGTAATTCTAGGTGTCTAGTACTTGTCACCGGCGCATTTTAATTTAGAAAAGTATGTCACAGCTGTAAATTCTCATCTTTCAGGAAAATCGCTTTAAGAAATGACTTATATGGGTATTTCTTAAGCATTTTCTTGATGTTACCCATTAAGCTTTTGTTAAGCCAGTTTTACTTTTTTTTATGAAAATCTAATAAATACTACATTCTTACTTTTTTACATATGCATTTATGTAATTAATTGAAATGCTAATTTTAATAAAACTACTAATTATCTTTAGCCAACTAGGTAAGTGGTTGCTTAATAAAAACACTATTACTGCTTTTTTAATCGAATTTAAAAAAACTCCAGACAAACCAAACTCGTTCGCTATTAATTTAACGTCCTATTTCTTTGTCTGCAGTATTATTGGTAAATAAGTTGCTGAGAAATTGCATCTCTGTTGACCTTGATAGGCCACTGGCTCGCGGGTCAAGTGAGGTCAGGGTGTGTCTAACCCTTGTTCTATTTCTGTGTTTAGTTAACTGCATATGGAGATCCTACTTTAAATAGTTTATGTTAATTTTGTGTAGGAAGCAACCAAGGTATATTATTGTCTGAGAAATGTTATGAAAGAACGAACGATCTATCTCTCTATCCATCTATACATTTTAATATTTAAATATTCAAGGATTGTAAGAATTAATTTGCAATTTGGGCTGCGATTGTGTTTCATTCCTTTTTTATTTTTTATACATGAATGAATTATTATTATTATTATATTGTATACACTTCCTCTTAGCACCGTTGTGGGTAAACAAAGCATTATGAAATGTTTTTAAGTCATTATCGTCAATTTGTAATAATGTCAATGTACTTTAAATGTAATTTTATGGTTGATAAAAACTTTAAATGAGGATTATTCATACACAAAAGTTCAAACAAATATTTTAATGCAAAGGGCATCTGATAAATACAGTCTTCCGTGTTCTTTGTGATTTTACAAGATGCTGACGTCTTGTGACATATAACGCGTTTTATTTTGTTTGAGGTAAACTATTCTCGTTCAAAATATAGTTAGGTAATGCCATAATTTTAGTTTAAAGTTGTTAATTACTACCTTTTCAGTGATTTCTTTAAAAAAATTAACATTTGATGACATTCCCGGAGAAGATTTAATACAAGGATGAAATCAAATCAAAATTATTCTGTCTGTGTTTTATAGTAAGCAGTAGGTATTAATCGATAGGTAATTTAGTCTACTCGTATGAACAACAGTGCAACAATGCAAAGCACGCAAAATAAAAACAAATGCCAAACCATGCATCGTAGGTGTGGCAAACTTATCGTATCGATGAAAAGCAGATTTTATAGGAAACTGAAATATGTGAAAATACCAATACCATTGTGTTTAACGTAAAAAGTAAAATTGACTGCTCATTTAGTATCAAAAGGAACGGTTTTTGAATTTTTGCTCTAGTTTTATAAATAACGAAATTATGAAAGAATTCGACTTAAATGGGACACCTTGTATATGTAGTTTTCGTAGTGCATAAACTTCATTCGATATACGAGGGTGGTCTAAAAAGTTTCCGACCTAACAAAGACAAGACATTTTTTCTGAAAATTCTTTTTTATTTTTCAACATAGTCTCCTTGTAACTAACTCTACACACTTCTCCCAGCGATGCTCCCATCTCTGTAACCCGTCCAAATAGTACTCGGCATTTTTCTCTGCAAAATAATTGTTCACGAAGGTGATTGCCTCTTCATTTGACAAAAATCTTTGTCCTCCGAGCGCAATTTTTAGATGAGGGAACAAAAAGAAGTCGCTTGGGGCTAGATCTGGTGAGTAAGGCGGATGGTCAAGCAGTTCAAACCGTAATTCGTGGATTTTCGCCATGGCAACCGCTGAGGTGCGAAGCGGTGCGTTGTCTTGGTGAAACAGGATTTCTTTTTCTGCAAATGTGGCCGTTTTTTCGCAAGTTCTGCCTTCAGCTTGTCAAGTAATGATGCATAGTATGCTCCTGTAATGGTTTTCGTCGGTAGTTGCAGTTTTTGGACGTCCCGAACGTTCATCGTCTCCCAAGCTCTTACGGCCACGTTTAAATTCAGCAGCCCAAAATTTCACTGTGGTAAATGATGGTGCAGAGTCCCATACACAGAATCCAACTCGTCTTTTATTTGCGAAGGCGTATTGCCTTTCAAAAACAAATATCTAATGACAGCTCGATGCTCGATTTTGTCCATTTTCACAAAAAAACTCGCATCAACTCACTCAAACGACTGTTACATAAAAACTGCGCGTCCAAAATGGCTGAAATCTTGGTGAGTAACTGTCAACAGATGAACAACGAAATTCAGTAGCTTTTATTTACGAGTGCTGCCATCTTCACGTTGAGGTCGGAAACTTTTCAGACCACCCTCGTATTGGCACTTTCTAGGTCCTATTGGACAAACAGTGGACGATATTGGGAAACAATAACGCATCAACATATCTAATGATATTTTTGTGTCCTGGCTTTTTCTCAATAGGTCATCTGAGGCAAACAAGAATAAACACGACTAGCATCAAACGTTAAAAGTTATCTCTTTTTGATACCTCCACGAGAAAATGAAACTTGCCAGTTCCTTATGCAGTAGTACTATTATTACACTATTAGAGATGCGATGCGACCGACGTTCCATTCTGGAGAAAAAAAGGAAAAAACCAAAAGCCAATTTAATCGAACTTGCACAGTGCTTTCAATAGGGCCCTATTCTACAGCTGTGTTAAATTCTTAGTGATTTGCGGAAATTTAGATCTTTTTACCTACTTTTCAACTTGACATATTCATCTTTTCTGATGCAAATCAAACATTTTCAAAACTAAAATTTTACGTTTCTTAATATTTTATTCCGATTTATCAGTATCTTGTTGAAACATTTCGTGCCTAAAGCTTGACTTGACCAAGATATGTTATATGGCATAACAAGGCATGCCGTAACCGCATTTAGGCGGCACGTCTGCATCTGTTCATATTTAGAAAATCTAAGAAAGTGTAGTTTTGATACTTATTTTTCAAAAAAATTTTTTTCTAGCTACCTAGAAATTCCTGTTCCGATTTTATGTAAGCCAAAACAATGTTTGGAGGCTCCCAAACAAAATTCAAAAACATGAATTCTATCCATTACGTAAGACATAACCCTCTCTCCTATTGGCAGTATATTTTATTAGCTATAGCATAAATAACTAACTTAATTTAAACGATTGGCACATATTATATTTATCTTGCTTTATTTTATGCTACAAAGTGAGGTCTTGGGGCCTTGAATGTCCAAAATTATCTCTTCCTCGGTAGAGGTGAATCTGAAATACCGTTTGAACTCCAGTGTTTGAAAGCCCATGCATTATCTAAGAGCGCGTCCGAAGCCCAGTGCGGTGAGATAGAAGTTTTGAGATATCGAGAGATATTCATTTCTACAGCACTAGAGCAAAATCTCTTAACGAAAGAATCAAAGGATAAGAAAAAGGAGGATCAAATTTCGTTTGTGTGCTTGCTAAATTGGTTTAAAAAGTTTAAAGAAACTTAGGAACGGAAACTCGTGAAAGACATGAAACTTTTTTGTTATCGGTTCGAGTAATATTTATTTGTCCTTTTTTGTAAGTATTGAGAAAAAATCAATAGCTTGTATTTGACACATATTTGTGGGATTCAAAAACTGTTACATCAATAAATAGCCCATTCAATCGTCAAAGAAGCCCGTAAAAAACGGAATCGTTTGGGTCAAAAAACTAAAAACCGAAAATAATAGTACCAAAAAAGGATTTTTGAAGTAAAATGTTTTGGACTGTCCGCCGAATACTGTTTAGTTTTTTAATCTCAGCTACTGTTTGAACGACTTTGTATGTAGCAGGTGTTGGCATTGACATTGGCATGACGAAAACATGTCACAGGAATCCGATCTAGTTGTCACATTTTTCAGATAGTAAAGGTAGCACGTAGCCATCCAAATGGGATAATATGCAAAGCGGGTACGGGTATACTACACCAAAGTGGGCTTTATTTGCTGTATTGCTTGATAATGAAATAAATCGGGTAGGAAGGAAAGGAGACAACCAGACAAAATCAGAAAGTGGCATCGGAAAAACTGAAATGATATCGGTAATATTTGACCGAAAGAGTCTGTTCCTCGGGGATTCTTCTAGGTTATAATTCAAATAAGGTGTTCAAATGAAGAAATCATGCCTAAAGCAACATACTAATCTTGCAATCCTCTATTGCTACCTTTCACCGATGAAGGTGTCAAAATTTGATTTTTATATCTCGATTGAGTCAAATGTCTATGGTAAAATGTAGAAAATCAAATTTTCTACAAATTGGTATGTTGTTTTAGATATCAAAATGCACAAACATACTAATGTGTAGCTTTCCACGATACGCTTAATTTTTATAACCTTGGGTTAGAAAGTTATAGTGTGCTTGTAAGACTGCGTCTTACACAATTGTATTGAATTAAATTGAAAGCACTAGCAGTCGTTTGTTTAGATATTTCGAAAGCAGAAGGAAGCAATTAAAGTCGATTGCTGAAAGGATCTGTTTTCTATTTATATTATAATAATTAATGAAATCCTGTTTAGATACTTAACGTAATAATATCTAATTAGAGGCGTTTGATCTTTTAAAACAAACGAAGACACATTCTACCTTATAATAAGCTAGATATCAAAAATTTATAGTGATTACGAAACTCGGAACGGAGGGTTCAAACAGAATAGGAGAACACTTATTTAGCATTATAAGGGTGTTGAATTAGTAGAGGGAGAATCTTAAAGCCGTCTGTACCTATTCGCAAAATATTTCGCGCTCTTCTTCATTAATTCGATTTATCTTTTTTACAGCTTATTTACAAAATGTATGGAGTGGTTTATATTCACAACATTCAGTATACTCGTAGCATCATAGCCAGTCTTTCTGTTTGGTTTTTCTTCAGATTTCAAAAGATGCTACATTGATACATACCGGGTGTCCCAACGAAAACGAAACAGACTGAACAACTCCCACGAAAATAATTTGTATTGGAAGGGAGACATTTTTTTGACGTACAATTTGAATTTTTAAACCTCAACTCCTCTAGGAGGGGGGCGTCAACCTCTCAAAGATTTCTAATGGGAAAGAGTGACACATCATTAGAATGGCCTTTCAAGTTTCTCCATATTGCCCCGTTCGAATTTTTAAATTCAGTCGATTTGTTTTTGTAGTTATTCAGTCTGCTTCGTTTTTGTTGGGCCACTCTGTATATACAGTGTGTCCACATTTCGATGCTCGCTATTGGGATCTCTGAAATTGTAAGAGATACGAAGTCGGTTAAATTAGAAGAGATTTGGTTATTTTGGAGATTTTTTTTTAATAAAAAGCATTTTCCACTTAGTGTGCCATGGCTTTAAACATATGAAAATCATTGATTTTTGTCAGATAAATTACGTTTGTTATGTAACAATTGCTAAAACAAAACAAAAGACGCTTTTAAGATACTTTACTGAGCATTCACAGATAGCATCAAATAAGCAGCTAATGCCCCATACAAGCGTATTTATTTTGTTTTAGCAATTTTTGCATAACAAATGAATTTCTTTGATAAAACTCCACGACTGTGTGCGTTAGATGTCATGGCACACTATGATGAAAAATGATTTTCACTTCATAACTCGGTAAAACAAAAGAATACTATGTCAAACCATGTATCACTGAAAAGCATTTAAGGCATGCAGTTCAGTAATATGGAAATCAAATAGGCGTTCCATTAGAAAAAATTGGATTTACGTTTCACCGCCGATGTAAAACAAAAGGCAATTGCAAAAATAATTTTTTTGTGTTTCGGAGTAAATTCTCTAAAACAACCCCTTTGCTGTTCTTTTCTATCTTCGCTCGTTCCTGAGATATTTTACTGTAAAAAAATAAGATAATTTCGTTTTTAGCAAATATCTAGTAAGCCGTGAACTTTTTTGAAAAAACAAAAGCATAAGCAAACTGATCCAAAATAGTCAAATCTTTTCTAATTTAACCGACTTCGTATCTCTTACAATTTCCGAGATCCCAATAGTGGGCATCGAAATGTGGACACACTGTATAGGATGTTTTTCAAGTTTGAGTTTATGATTGGGAATCTCGCTTATTGTATCAAATAGAGCATATGTTTAAATTTGGCGCTTGTACTAAATTTTATGGTGATTAGTAGTTTAAAAAAATTGAGTTGACTTCTTTTGTTTTCGTTAAAAACAAAAAAGTTAGTTCAATTTCTTTTAGATTATTAATCAGCATAACATTGATCAAAAGTGCCAAATTTAAGCTTATGCTCTATCACTTATAATAAGCAAAATTCTCATGCTTAAGGTTGAATTTTAAACACCCTGTATAGTGTACAAGATATTTTATTTCCAGTGTTATATGCTGTTGTTGATATTACTTGACATTTAAAATTATGTTTAGGTAGTAACGTAAATAAGTTAACAAATTATAAAGGCATCTGGCATCTGCATTGTAGGAGTAAAAATTGTAAACTGAAGCTGTCGACAAAGACAGAATACAAAATCTTTTAATTAAATTCATTATTAATCCTAAAATTAGGGCTTTGTTATATATGGAATATTATAACATACCTTTCTAATTAATTAATCCTGTAAAAAAGCCATCATGTGTGTACATTCCTTTTAGAGAAAAAAGGCTTTTATGTGTTAATATGCAACAGAGTTTTAGTATTCAGTCTACAAACTAATCCAGTAGTCCGCATATGGAAGACAATTTCAACCTTGGAAATCCAGTCTGAATTTTTATACAATTCTTTTCGGTTTTTTTACAGGTTGCATTTTTATTACAGCGTGTCTCGCTACCGGATAATATCTCTTTGATGCAAGCTTTGTGAGATTAAAATAGAATTCAATTAAGTTTTTTCCTTTTCTTTTAGTTTTATTGACTTTCATTTTACGAACAGCTTTTCCATTTTTGAAAAATGACCTCCATAATTCTTTATCGATTTTAGTTCTTTTCTTGAATGAAATAAAAATTGATAGTTAGTAAACAAAAACAGATTTTGATAATAAATTTTGTAAAGTTTCATTCATGGAATCCTTGCGTGTGAAAGATTTTGTTTTGTGTTGAAAATTTGTTTGATCTGTTTGATCTATAACTCGTAAAAGTGTTTCAGAATGTAAATTAGGATATTCAGAAGAGATCTACGCATTAGAAATTCCTCAGATCGTACTAGCTAGCTCAAGAAACTTGGAAAAATTATGAAAACAATGAGTCAGAATAATAGGTGTACATATCTATGCCTCGATAATAGATATTAAAAATGTAGGGTTTCCTACTGGATTTATAACCCTCTTTCCCAAGGGGTGCTATGTACGCACATACGGAAGACATAGGCGTCGCGCCGTCGGCGGCGGCGACGCCAGTCAATATCGACCCGAAATTGCGCGCGGCGTCGCAAAAGCTCGCCGTCACCACACCTGCTTCAGTGCGTTTTCGTTCTGTCGGGTGGTATCCATCATCAGTACCTTTTGGAACCCCGTGCTGTTCCGCTAAAGAAACTTTTACATATTTTTAACCACTGCCATTTTTTGGGTTAGTGAATTATTTTGCAAAAATCCGTAGAAAATGCTTATCGGACTCGTCAGAGAATCTGTAATGCAGTGCTTCTGCCATACGTGCAGAGCACCCCTACCACCTGCTGGTAAGTATACAAAACTTTTATTTTGAACATTTTGTGAGATTGTTTAATAAATAAAATACCCTTTTGCACTATTATTTTATATCTAGGTAAAATCCATAACTAAAAATTGTAACTAAACCGTTTCCATCTAACATTGATTGATAAAAAATAAGAAAGTAGTAAAACGGTATGAAACAGTTAAATCTAAGTATAAAAGGGCATCATTCAAAGTATTATAATTATAAAACGCTTAAGAAATATTATCCACTGGAGTCCAGTAAAAAAATCTAGTTAAGCTCTTAAAAGAAAAACTGACATTAAAGAAGCATTTATGTGGAGGGGGGAAATTTAATAAAAGTTACTGCAGAGTATAACTATAGAATTATTAGTCGCTAGGTTATTGTCAAACAAAATTCGTTTTTATCGATTTTTTTTTAATATATAAAGGAACTAAAATATATTTAATAAAAGCTTTTTCATTCATCATCTATATGTAAATGAACTTTAAAAGGAGTTCAAAAGGTTTTTCCTCTGCATAATGTATCAAAAGTGGCATCCATGTCTAGATTTTCCGGCATAATTCAAGTCATCGGAAGCCGTGAGTGTGTACGATATGCAGTATAAATCTGCAACTGATGTACTTCTTATGTGAGGAATAAACTTATTGTTCTTTCTTCTTATAAATGAAAGCATCCATTTATTGCATGAGCAAAAAGACGAAACCTAATATTTAATGTCGCTGTCTGGCTCAGAACTTTGCAAGAAGCCATTAACCCTTCCACTGGAGGCCTATTACTTTAATAGTTTAAGAGACAGCGGTGAATTGATAATTAAGGAAATCATTCCCAGCAATTAGTAATAACTTTGCAAAGTTTGAATATTGGTTAGTGTGTGCATCCTACATAATTCTATTTACATTTAATTGAAAAAAAAATGTGTATGATAAAATCGGATTCAAAATACCACGAACTCTCCATTAAAGATTATTTTTCTGGGCGAAAAAAATATTCTCTTGGTAGCAAACGTAAGAACAAAACAATAAAAATAATTCAAGGACTAACGAGATTTGATGACGATTTTTGTGCTTTCCAGAAACACTTTTTATGTTTTTGGTTGATCTCTAAAACCTTTACAAATTACGAATTATGATCGGGAGATATCAAAACTAGATAACTAGAAATTATGATTTATGTACCCAAATATGACCTTAGCGTTTTATGTTTGACCTAAAATATATTTTAAGAGTCCTTTAAGTTTTATAGTCAAATTACATCTAGAAAAATAAAAACATTTACCCACAATTCTAATTGGAAAACAATAATTTATTTCCAGGTTATACATAAAAATGTTTATCTTCATATTATGTAATATTTCTGAAATGCAAATCATATTCCACCAAAGAAAACATGAATTGAAAACTTAAGGCAAAAAGTTAATATTTTAGAATTAATGATTAAACTTGGTATATCGCCACAAAATATCAAGTTTTGAATCCACAATGTTTTTTCCCCTAGTTAATTTATAACCATGCACGCGATTCTTCGTCACATGGATAATCGACGTTGATCTATTATATCACTCTTTAGGTAAATTCAAAAATTGTTTTTCACACACTCAAAAAAGCAAAGCAGTAAAAATTAAATACTCCTAAATACTTTCCCAGTATTTAGATTAATTGAACCAAATATATTTGTTACATTTTTGTTCTCCGCCGTTTAAATTGATACGTTTATTTGGGGAAAGAGAAAAACTCAACCATTTTCAGAATTGTGCCGCATTAAGCTATCGGCAAGATGCCAAAAAAATAAAAATAAAAATTCGCTCTAAAATATGCCCTAGAAGATTCAACTCATGATGTTACAATTTTTCCCCAGCGTTCCCTATTTCACACTTTACACTCTTTTTGTCCTTCTAGAGAGAAAGAGCGAGCGTGTGTTCAAGATTGGCTGCTATTCCCGGGCATTTGTGTTGTCGGGAACAGACGCTGATATTGGTAGTTTCCCGTTTACTGGGATTATCGAAACGGGATACACGCAGACCCGAACACCGGAATTCCCCCCGTCTATACTATGTTGCGCTGTATGACTCATCGGCTACTTTGTTGCCGGGGGTGAAAACTGAATGAGAGAACCGGGTGGTGGGAGTTTGAACTGAGGGATGAAAAGCCCAAAGTTGTGACGCGACATTGGAAAGTTTATTATTATTTTCCCTGCGTTCTCCGTTAATTACTTCCCCATTTTATTTCGACCCTGACAATGGAAAAGGCAATCTAGGGTTTATTTCATTATTTTTTTCTTTTGTTAAACTTTATAAATGAAAAATGACTTTTCTGTGTGATTTTTCCGCGGTGAAAACTGAAAACACTTTCGTAATACCAAATTATCATTTTCATTTCGGAGGATAATCAATTCAAAACGTTACCTTAATTTCTGTTCTGCAAATTTAATTAGAAATTTGAGGAGAATTTATATTTACCTTCTCCCAGATTATAAGATAGATTAATTGTTCTGTCTAGAGAGTATCATTTACTTTATAAGCGCATTAAATAAGCGTGGGGTTTCGATTTTCATCCGGTGGCCTTGTAAAATTACTTCGACGAGAAAAAATCATTAAAGCCAGTGGCCTGAAAGTAACGTAATTGTTCAATGGGGTCCTCATTACTTAGATGCCGTCATGTTCGGGTGACCTGGCTTAAAAGGATTTGCAAATTAAGGGCCCTGTTTTGCACTTGAGTGACCCCAAAACCTATTATTAAATCATAACATTAACGACCTTTATCAAGAGCATAATTTTCGGCTTAATGGGGTGCAAAAGGGTTGTTTTGGTTTTGTATCCTTTAACTTAACGTTGACTCTGTAATGGTATATTTGAATTATTTTTTAGTACATAGAAGACAGACATCCATTGCAAAAGTTAAAACGAAGCCAAGAACACATCAACCTAAGAAGGTGAAGTTTGTATGTGAGTATATATAATTACCGTAATTGAATTGATTTTTGTCATTTGTTATTTCTATTAATGTAAAAATGATGTTATGTTCACTTTATTTTGTTGCTATTAAATATTTTTGTTTAATTTTCTTTGTGTTTTATTTTAACATTATTTTTAAGTTTGGTAAGTTCAAGTTTTTCTTTGATTTACGAATAAAATCATTAAATCGATGTTTTTCAAATTGTTCCACGAAACACCAGTTGAATATTTTGTTACTTCTTTTGGTAACTTTCTTTTCAATTGATAATTTTAATATTATTCGTGTATAAACACCCCTGCTATTGTAAGATTAACGTTTTTGGCAGCTAACTGGAATTTTCCAACTAATTGATTCAGTTATAAAATTTGATTGAAAACCATTCTCAAATGTTCGCATTAACCATTCAAACCTTTGATGTAAACAATTGTTGTAGACAACAAAATTGCAGTTCATATTTTCAGTGAATGATTTGAATAATTCTATTTTTGGTTTTTTCACAACGATAAAACGGTTGCAAGTCCAAAAGTCATCGTTTTTTGTTTAAAGTTCGTGTCTGCATCACACTGACCCTCCATATATTACTTTCCAGATTTTCACAGATACATTCATAATAGCTATCAGAGTTCTGCAACATGGAACCGTTTGGGAAACACTGCATTAAATAATCATCTTGAATTTCCGAAATATTTATAGTTTTGACTCTTATTTTACGAATTTCCATTTCGCGTGACGAAATACACTTATTACAACAGGTTAACTTTAATTCCTCGTACACTTATATTCTAAATTTTGTGCACCATCACTACTGCATTGCAGATCGGTACGTTCTCTTTTTAATGTTGATTCGTCCTAATAAGAATTAATATTCCTCTCATTACCTACCTCAGATTGGAAAGAAACGTGGTTTGAATTTCCTCTCCCCTTTTATTAACATCCACTTACAGGGAGGAAATAATTGCAAAATTCCTGTTTCTTTTTTTATCTTTTTCCTGCAAAAAAAAAGGAAAATCATCGATTCATAAAATTGAATTATCTTTAATGGGATCTAGATCCATTAGGTCATTAAAAAGGATGAGAGATTTCTAGCCACTCCATCAACAATTGATAACCGCAGACAGGCCGGTTGCCTAGGCCTTATTGATCCCCCACGACGCCATCGGGTCTGCTCCCTGCAGTCGTGTTCCCCGTGCATTACGTCATTCTGTCTACAAGGTTTTGGTGTACTACCCAAATTAACGAAAGATGCGAAAATTTCCGTTACCATTTGTAACCCTATTTTACTTTCTATTTTTAGTCGGAATAAACAAATAAAAATTTTACCAACATTTTTCTTCATCTAAGAATACCCTCCCTAATTAGCTTCGAATGCTTTTATCGAATCGATCTGTTGATTCTACCACTTTTTTTTTTTCAAGGTCGGAAAAAATTGATTTATTGCGGAGTAAATAGAATGTAAACTGTATTTATGTCGAAGGAAGAGGTTTAGGGTTAACCTTAAATTTTTAAAAGCTAAGTAAATTTTCATTTCGTACCTCTTGAAGTTCCAGACGGATACGAAGCACGACGAACGATAAGGGATGTGTCTGAGGCAGGGTGAAAGTTTGTCCTTGAACTCGACCTCCCGCTTCTCCTGCATTTTAGGGAAGTAACCGGGGTTTTCCAATTTTCCATAGGGATTAGTCATTGAGATGATCCCTAGCTTTGTTAAAAAGTTTTTACATATCCATATTGATTTATTTTATTGCCATACCTATCCCGGGATTGGATGAGCTTACATTGTTAGGGTTGTATAATATTTTTATACGAGTTCCGAACTGGAAATTTTAATTTTCAAGCTGTCTGATTTTATTACTTAATTTCAATTTTCTGTTTCTATTATTTATCATATCAGTCATAATAATCGAATTAAGTATTCTAACTAAAAATCTTGTTTTCAGCAACTGAGGTGCGTTGTCAAGAAAAAAACTCGCGGAGGATTATGCTATGAGGTAATTCTCAGCGAGCCTGAAATTAAGGTTATACCTCCCAAACGACCAAATTCACCTTCAAATAAAAATATGTCCATACAAGATATTGAAGATAAGTTGAGAGCTGCCGAAGAACGCAGGCAGGTTGGTATCATATACTTTCATTTTATAAAATACGTAATGTATAACATAAAATGTGTGTTTAGCAATTGGAATTGAATAAGGTAGCAGCTCTTTCCGCTCAAATAATGAAAATCGAAGAGACTACACGTAAGAAGGATGAACAGACTACTGCTTTCATATCTAATACTCGTGAAGCACTCGAACAGAAAATGGAGACACATCTTGGAAAACGTGAGGCTTATATCACTGATCTCAAAAATAAAATGAAGGTACGTAGTAGGTACTTTAGTAGAATTTCAATAAGAATTTTATTTCTCTAAACTGTTAGAATCAACTGAGCTTATGGCACCATATGGTAACCGAAATGAATGTTATAATATTTACTTTGCGAGTTCAAATTCTGGGTTACATCTTGTCATCTTACGTAACTTATATTATAATTTGGCTTCCTCTTAATTAGTTCCGTTCCACTAAATATTTATTTGATTTTCAATACCCACAATGAACGATTTAGAAGGCTAAAAACTTGCATTTTCTAAACATAACATAAACTTAGAACACCAGAAATTTCTCACTTTTTTAATTCAAAAACAAAATGTAATTGTGACAAATGGAAAAAGAGACTAATGGTAGCAAAATAATTCCGTTGGAGTAAACTAGCTATGTTTTCTTTTCGAGTAACTTTTGTTTTACACACAAACTACAGTGACCACGAGGTGACTGAAACGATTGCTGGAAAACTTGATCTGGTAGGTGTCGTTAAAACAGCTTTTCAGTTATAAAATGAGTTTCAGTGAGCATTGTAGCTTTCTCAATACTTAAGTCTGTACATTAGCTGTGAATCTTCTTGGCGAAGCACTTCTGAGTTTAGAAATATTTCTGTGGCAATTTTGCCCAAACAAATACTACAAAACTTGATGCTTGGTTTTGGTTCTGTTATTTTTTCTCATCACAAACATATGTAAAACATGTAACTTGATTCAGCAGTACACGTTTTTATTATGTTTTATAGTCTTGGTTTTTCATTGCTTCTTTATTGGATCTAAATATATATCGTCAGGTAATAGTTCTTCAGGCAATAGTTCTTCCAGAAATATTACTGATTCTCAGAAAATTTTACATTGGCAAACCCTATACTGATGAGACAAAAACCAAATTTCTTAGGGAGCTCAGATATGCCAGAATATCCAGCATTGTCACATTTAAAACAGAAAGGCTACTCTATAGTCTAGTAGAAAAAATAAAATTAGTTAATAGAGCTCTACTGTTTTCTTTTTTTCTTATTAATTTGTAGTCGATAAAGAAAGCATTCAATACCACCAAAAGCAGTTTCTTGAAGTTTGGTCTTAGGGTTACAAATAAAGGAGGTACAAAAGAATTCTGCTTAAGTGGAACATCCTGTATAGTGGGATGATTTGGAAACTTTTTATATCCAATTCCCACATCGTTTTAGAACGATGATATGTACATTCTAGAAGGTTACTAGACGATACAAGTTAAATTGGGTGTCTTTTGAAAACGTTCTGACAGTAAGTGGACAACATAATCTGTTTTGTATTGTCTCAAAATCTACCAATCCACCAACTTATTACAAATTGTCACAAAGTTATCCCTTTGCTTATTTACCACCTGTGAAAAAAGCTCTCAGTTTCATTTTACTCTTCTT
>VTPC01006183.1:57288-120556 GCA_011009095.1 Ignelater luminosus | reverse complement strand
ACTCTAAACGCTGATAGAGACTAAATAACCAACAGATTACTATTTCTAAACGTAAGAAAGTCTTGAGATAATGCGTAGCGCTACACTAATTGTCAGAAAAAGTTTGTCTAGAATCCAGAAAAGTATAACGTTACAAATTGAATTTAGGAACTTACAGGTATGATTTCTCATGTTATCAAATCCTGGAAAAACTGCTGGAAATTCGAAACATGAAACACTAGTAGACACTTAAAACAACCAGCAAATTATTATTATTATTAATTTAGAATTAGAAATTACGTCAAGCCATTCGAAATCTAGAAGAATCTTGATATATTCCGTGGTGCTACGCGCTACTCTAGGTATGCAAAAAGTACATCTAGAATCTACAGAATCATAAAGTTGCAAATCGAAATTGAGGACTTACATAGATATTGGGTTTTATAATGTTATTAGAATCTGAATATTTTAGAAAGAATGCTGAACATTTTGGAAAAAACACTGAGAATCCACTCTAAACACTCGTAAACACTAAATAACCGATAGAATATTAGCTCGACAGTACGAACCTCATAACTAAAAAGGATCGTGGAGATAATGGACTCAATTTAGGTAAACGTTAAAGCTGAAATTCTTATTTTACTTCTACAGAATCTCTCTCGTCAATGCTAGGGTACGTGGCGACTGTGGCAGTATTCCTTTAAGGCACTTTCGTGTGGTAAACAAGGTATACATAGGGCGTTTAACATTGGTTTCAGGCGTCTTATTTACCATTGTTTCAGCGGCGCTTACGGTAAGTTGCTTCATTTGCACATCCTTCCGCCGGTCCTGATTACTGCTCCTGAACAAAAGCTCCTGCTTTATTCAAGATGTCTTGCGGGTTAGTTACTATTAATAACGTATTATCCATAAGTAAGTTTTTGACCCGAACAAGCACAGTTTCATTGCTTCTGTTTACAAACTGCAATCTGGCTCAAGCACTACTATCACCGGTGATTAGGCTTAACTTAAACTTAGTCCTGGTCCCTCATCTACAGGGCAGTGTAGAGGGTTGACAAAACGTCCACCAAGCCGATCTGTCCTGAGCTAGCTGGGCTAGGTAGTCCGTCTTTTTTCACGAGGTCTCCTTCCTACCAGGAGTCTTACATGCGCTGGATATAGCCAAACCATTTTAGCTGGGACGTACTTACCTTGTCCAACAGAGGGTCCACTCCAAGATCTGTCCTGATTCTGCTTGACCTTCAATCTTTGTTTTTTGTAAGCATTGTAGGATTGTTGAGTTTTGTTTAGCAGATCCGTTTTCCACAACTTCTTTTTATTTACCATTTCTTTTTCAATTTTGTCACTTCACCAACGTGTCACCTTCTCCCTCTCTGCCTATTGGGACGCTTCCGCACACATCTGATGCCACTGTCAGGACGGTAGTTCTAAAGTTTTGCCATGCCTTTTCCAGATCTACTTCTTCCTTCAAACTTGCCAATTCCATAGCCTTTTTTACTAGCTTCTCCTGGAAGGGCAATGTGACCTTCGACGTCTCTAGCTTATATAAGCGTTTTAGGCGAGTCCTCTTCTTTTTTATTTTACCAGTGTCAGTGTAACCTTGATGTTTAGTTCTAGTAAAAACGACAAGATTGTGATCGCTGCCTATTTCTGCTCCTCTCCTTTCTCGAGTGTCCTTCACGAGGTTGAATGAACTACGGTGCACTATAATATAGTCAATGATTGAATTTTAGTTCTTAGCAGGTTCCACATGGGTGTATCTGTATATCATTTTTTGGGGAAACATGGAGTTCAGAATGATTAAGTCAGCTGCCAGACAGAATTAAACCAGTTGTTACCCGTTGGTTCTGTGTGGTTCTCCGCGTCTATCAAGCACTCCGCCATAACCTGTAGGGTCACATCCTATCCTTCCAGTTAAATCACCCATAACAATAATGTCATTGTAAATGCTTTCATAGACTTTTTGAAGATGTTCATAGAAAAAATCCTTTACTTTTGCTGTTGCGTTCTCATCAGGGCTGTATAGTACAATGAAAGTTAATTTCCTGATCGGTCTGTTTTCAACTGTGATAGAATTCTTTCGTTTATAAAGGACCAATCTTTCGTAAGGTTTGCTTGGTTTTTATAAATGAGACAAGCAACACCAGCCTGAGCTAAGGTGTTCGTAGTCACTACTTCTTGAGACGAATACACTCAGTTCGTCAAATATTCAGCTTTCCGTTCTATTTCTGGGACAATCAGCCCATATCTAACTTTTGCTCTCTGTGAAACACTTGAAATATCTAGGTATTCCTAGAGCCAGCTCTGGCTTAAAGAATAGGTTTTCCGATCACAATCTAGCTAAACAATCGGCTTCTGCTTTGCCTTTATGTTGAATATGTCCAGATATTCCAAGTTTCGACGTCACTGGCGTCCTAAATAATCTTTAGCACTACTTGACTGTCTGTAAATAAGTAGATACGTTCATGAACATAGTTTCTTTTTAGGTTTTCATTTGTGCATCTTAATATTGCACAAACGTCTGCCTGATAAACTGTGACTTATCTTGCTAAAGAGAACCAGAGTTCCATCTGTGTTTTATGCCATAAATTCCTTCTGCCGTGCCATTCAGAGTCTTCGATCTATCTGTAAGTCAGATCAATCCGTCAAAGTTAATTTAGTATTATCTCAGATCTCTCTGTCATGAATTACCTGAAAATGTTTGTTTAGGTGTATTGTCGAGATAGCACAGTCTGATCTCATGTCAACATCAGGGTCGCCATTCCTGTTCCAAATTGAGCAATGACCGGAGTTTTATGGAGTAGATTGCAACGATATCGTCGCCTATTGATGTATCATGAGGTTTAGGAAAAGAAGATCTACCAAAATCTCATAATCGCGGTAGAAGTCTGTTTTATGGCTCCTCTGAATGCTGGCTAGTTTGATTTTGTTTGTACAAAGGTTGCATATGCTAATGCTGACCTGATGAGCAATATATCATACTAGGTCTAAGTCCCCAGGTTTTTCCATACACCACCACCACAAAGGTGGTAGACGCTTGTCTTGATAGTCTGTTCAGGTGTTGGTTTCAGGCTTTAGAATTCAGGATTACTTTAAGATTCTTAACCTCTCCTGAGATTGTTAGTTCCTCACCATGTAGAGTTAGAGGGCCAAATTCCTCTAACTTCCTTCTATTCACGCAAGGGACTATTGTTGTTTTCTAAAGATTAATTAAAAGACTCTCACTCATTGCCTATCTAATTCTATATTCAGGGTCATTTGCATCTTTTCTTGATTATACGTAGTGGCGAATTTGTCCTGTACTGTGATGGTTACAAAATACTTATCTATGAAATTTCCACAAGAGTTTGTCAACTAGTAGGAGCGACAGAATTCCACTCTTGCTGCTGTGACTGAATATTCTTTTCTCAATAGGGTTGAATACATTATTTTGTTATTGAGCATGGACTTAAATCTGCACCAGATTTTTTTAAGTCTACTTTCCCTACAGGTAGTAATAAGTGCTGCAAAGGAAATGTCAAAAACCTTTTTAATGTATATCTAGAAAGCTTCCAGTGTCACTTTTGTTTCTGTTGAAACACCTGTCTTGTATGCTTACTGGAATGTGGCCCTCAGTACACCTCCTCTATAAAGCATATCTAATAGCTTCATCAATGTTCTAAGCAAAGAAGATTGATTGGTTGATAACGTGTCTTCATCTTATTTTCTGACCTGACCTGATAGCATATCTATTTTCGGCTGTAGTATCACAGGAGGAATTTGACCTTGTCATACCTTGTCCAGTCAATCTTGTCTGTGCTGCTCTGTTAGGACTGTGCTACCTCAGTTTTCATTTGCATCCTCTTAGCAGCTCTGGTATTGCCTTACTTCCTGTCTTGGTTGGGACCTCTAGGGTTGTTTTAGTTTCTTCTGAGAGTAAGCCTTGAAGTCTAGCACACGTGGGAGTACTGTTAATCTCACCACAGGGGCTTCTGCAGGTGTCTCAACGCGTTCTTGCATTTATTTCATGTTTTTGCTGTTTTTGCTCTGTTGAACACTTTAAGTGCTACCGCCTTCCTCTTTTTGGATAAGTTTTTGTTCTAGCGGATTAGGTTAATGGAGTCCCTTTCTACTTGTAGGCTAATTGCTCTATGGCAATGTCAAGTCATCTTTAGTCTTAATGAATTACGGCTCGCACCAGCAGAGACTTCTGCACTGGTGTAAGACTAAATACTCAGAGAGGTCGCTAGATATCTCTGAGGCTCCGTTAACACGGAACGCTTGACACGTTGAGGTTTGTAGAGTGTTTATAGACTCTCCAGTTTAGTTTTGTTTGAGTACCGCTAGCGCGTGAAAGATACAGTACCAGCTTGCACATTGCCAGCTGCAGCTGTCGATACCTGACCACCCATAGCTTTGGGACCTGCAGAAAGTAGAGATTTCCTAGCAGTCTTAAGGCTTGTCTAGAATTTAACAAATTTGTTAAGTTGCCAATCGTATCTAGAAATTTTGGAAAAAAACTAGAAATCTCTAGACATCTGTAAGCGCTAAATCCTTAAATAGTCCGTAGCACCACTCTGATTGTATAAAATGTGCGTTTAAAATTTACAAAACTGTAAAGTTAACAACTAGATTTAGGGACTTACAGATATGGGTTTTCATTAATGTTGCTAAATGTCTTGAACTTGTAAAAAGAACACTAAGAATTTACAGAATAACGCAATAACATTCAAAGGCACTAAACAACCAACAGATCATTAGTTTGAAAATTGAATTTCATCTCCAGTGGAACGAAGCTTTCAAGGTATGATCCTTTTTGTAAATAGGACGTTGTTGAAACAATTTATATTGTAATCTAAGTCAGCTTAGAGACACAAGGTAGTTCTAGTCATTGTTATGTATATAGCAAAATTAATAAATCCAGAAATTTGCCAAATTCTCACCCTGAACTAAGATAAGATCATTCCTGTAGATTTTTAATCACGATGGTTAAGCTTCAGAGAAAACCTAATGTGTATCAAGGCAGTAATTAAAGATTTTGGGTTTCATTCACGGTTTAAATCCAACGGACATTAAAGTACATGAGTTTGCAGACGTTTTTGGCGCTTGTCTACCTGCTGTTGTACGTATACTCGCTAATAAATGGAAGATAACTCTAATTTAAAAAATATTTAGACGAAAGCTTGAATTATTAGTAGCAAATTTATTAACCAAACTGACAACAAAATCCAAAACTAGTTTACACAAAATAATCGCTGCCGAATTCTGATGTATCAATTCGAAAACCGTATGTAAAGTATCAGAGTAAAATATTCATTAACTAAGATTAAAATATTAAATTAATCTGTAACAGTAGATAGCTAAACAACATTCATTTTAGAAACTAAATTCCAACCGTTGAAGTCAATTAATGTATGTCATGCATATACAGAAAATTTTATATTTCGCGAAGGATTCGCACCCACATCCCTAATATCATATATCGGATCATTACTTTACCAGTTAAACCCACGAATATTTCCCCAAACGAAAGTTACTACATCTGTGTATATACTTAACTTGGGAAAAATCCCGTTGTGTTGGAACAATTGGTAGAGCAGTGATTCAGTATGTCAGATATGTTGTGGGTTTGAATCCCACTTGAATCCCACTTGAATTTGTACATGAATTTACCTTAACATTTAACATTAAATAATAATTGTAAGGTTACAAACTCAAACAGTGATATTAGTCATTCATTCGTTTTATATGTGAAATTCAACTGTTTCAATTAATAAATTTGTTTTTGAACAAAAACTTTGCAAGAACAATGTGGTTAATTAGTCTATTTAAGCTATGTTATAATGAGAATTTTCGACAATGAAAAACATTTTCGTGTTATATTTCTTGCATATTTGAATTGTATAAAAATACATCAACCCTAAACGGCGAACAGGATGATTTACTTAATATTCTTAGTTTTTCTAAATAAAATTTAAAAGAAAAGCATTTATAGGACGCAATAAATTGCCAGTCGTGAAAGTTGGTGATATTTACCTACTAATTTATGTGGTTTCCCCAAAAACATTATCCATTATTCCAATTTTAGTCCAGATATAAATTTTACATTTTTCTACCAGTATTCTTATTTTCAATTCAGATCAATTTTCTGATTAAAATGTAAATGACATGAGCATCCGTTCCATCTTCACATCGAACCGGTTTTCCATTGTAATTCTAAGGCTTCTTTTGTGACCTGCTATGGTTCAACGCCTACGGAATGAATTGCTGCTGAATTGCCGTGGAATACTGCGATCGACTTGTGACGCTGAAATACCGAAAACCTGAAAACGAATCTAGGCCACCACATCCGCAATGTCGCTTTTCGTGATTCGAAATTACACCTCTAATAACTTCAGTTTTGATTAAAGGAATTTTCGAGACAACGCAACCGTGTAATAAAAAAAGAAAAAATCTTTTTCGTGAAATTGTGAAATGAAACTTCGTAGACGGTTCGTGGAAAATTGGAGAAATTGCTTAAGGCTGTAGCAAATGTAAAATCAATCGTATAAATGTACAACTAAATTTCTAACATGTTGTAATTCCCGTTTCCCAAAATTCCTACAACTTCGATCCCGCAACCCTTGATTTCTGATGATGGTCAGCCAATCTTGTCGAGTTGTGGGTAAAGACTTAATTGGGGTTAGTACCACTTATACCACAAAACACAATTGTATCAAATGGCACGAAACGAAATAGAAATTGTGAAGCGATGATTGTTTAGTTTCGACTTAAACTTTCATTTGTTTACTTAGCTTAATAAGCTCATTTTTGGAAAGATAAATTTAATTATATTAAAAGCTAAAGCTTTTACGGACCAGCTGTTAGAGTAACCGAGATATGTATTTAATAACATTAACAGCTTTTTTTTTCATTTTTAATTTATGAGATTAAAGTGTAATTATATACATTATGTTTTAGTAGTCATTTTATGTTAATGACGCTCCTTGATACGTTTTACATCAAATTTTCAAGATCTATTATACTCTTTCTAAACTAGGATGTTTACGGAAATAAATTGTATAGAGACTACAACAGCAGGACGTAAACATTTTATTAGAAATGAACTTGATGGAGTTTATAAAACATTGTTTCAATTCGTTGCATTTAAAGAAATGTTTCTAATAAATTTACCTCTTACACATCTTCTGCTGTTGCAGGGCTCCAACTTAGAATAGTGTCCTGATTTCCAACCATGTTTCAGTTACACCAATTACATCAAAATTAGTTTATAGTTTTCAAAATGAGCAATCGATAATTAGACATTGATTGGATAGAACAGTTTTGTTTCAAATAACGTTACACTTCTTCTAAGTTCTGCATTTCAAACCCTTTCTCCTTTTTGACGTACGTATAGCTTGGGTTGCCTATTCTTTAATGCATCTACCAAAAGCATTCTTCTAATAATGATATTTTGGGTGAAAATTCTGTGTTGTAAGAAGAGGTCTTATCAGTTATTCTAATTTTAACTTCTAACTAACAATAAAACCCTAAGGTTTGTTGTATTTATTTGTATTTTGATTCGTTCCTAACTATTTTTGTAGAGTTTTCCAGTCCTCTTGGTTTTTCATCGCACTCTGTTTAAATATGTTGAAGTTTGTATGGATAGTGATTTATTTGAGTTTTAAGTGCTGCTCTTCCTTAAAAGATGATAGTGTTTCCAGCTCATAAGATTTTGTCAATTAAAAGGAAAAATTCCATTGAATCTAGAAACCGTACCTGTCAATCCGCTTGATGAGAATCTAGCACATGGCCTCTAAGATTCATCTTAAGTTATTCAAGGCATCTCAAGCAATTTGGAACGATCATACAAGGTTAGTGACCCACGTTGCTCAATGCATTTCTGGTATGCTAGTTTAAAAAGTACATGCAGTCGCACTTTTGGTAAATAATCAAAGAAATACATTGGATAATCTGGCATCACAGGGTCTGTGTTCAGGTTAATTAGAAACAGTTTTATCTGAGTTATATTAATTAGAAATCAAGATTTTCTTTAGATGTTGACCGAGTGAACAGAAGACCTAGTAATTACTTTACTTTTAAATTAGAGGAAATAATAAAATGAATGTTTTCTACGATTACTCATGGGCAACCATCTAAGTTTTTTAATTTTGTGTGATTTATGATTAGATTTACGTAGACCGCTGTAATGTAATCTTGCGTTACAAGAATTTAAATTTTTACTAAGACCCTTTTTGATTTTAAGCCGACTAATCTCAGAGGGTGGCCTTGAGCGTGAGATAAGAAAGTTATATATACAACAAAACACAAATAATATTTAATACATATATTAAAAACCTAATAGGATAAAGACTACCAGTGTTCTAATGGAAAAAAACACATAATTCGACAAAAAACCGCAACACTCATGTAATCTCATAATATTGGAACAGTCAAAATTTAGAAATGTAAACAATCTAATTTCTAAAGAACAAAATATAATAAAACTACCAAAACATAAACAATGACCAATACTGGTAGAACTGAGAAACTGGAACATAAAGATATAAATCATGAAAGCAGCAAAGAAATTAAAAGGGAGTAGAATATTCATAAATGACGACTACCCTAAACAGATCTAGGGAAAACGAAAACTGATTCGACGTACAGTAAAAACGAGGAAAAAAATGCATAAGGCCATTCCGATCTACAACAAATTAAATATAGACGGAAGAACATATACAGCGGCAGAATTTCTAAACGAAACAACAGAACAGGAAAAACAACCAAATAAAGTAGATAAGATGAAGGAAGGAAAAAAAGCAGCAAGTGAAAGATCATCAACTGAAAAAGACAGAGGCAGAGAAAGCCTAGCAAAAATAACAAAAACCTCCTGTAACATAGGAGAATCAAAAAACGGGCGAGCATAGCAATGCATAGAAAAAGTGAGATGGATAACAACAGAAAAAAATGCAAACATATGAAAATAGGAACATGGAATATAACCTCACTGGAAGAAAGGAAATACGAATTGATACAGAAAATGGCAGAATATTAACTACAGGCCCTGCAAATTAGCTAAACAGAAAAAACAAGAAAAGGAAAAATAAATATTGGAAAATACACCATGTATTATTCAGGCGTTGGAAAAGAACAGAGAACCAAAGAAGGAGTAGATACAAAAATAACGGAATTTAAATCAATACAATTATGTACATAAAAATAAAAAAAGGATTGGTATATATTGCAAATATATGCCCATACGGAGGGTATTAAGGAGGAAAAGAGGGAGAAATTCTAGAATGAATTACAAGCTACACTAGGCGAAATAAGGGAGAAGAGTAAAAAATAACACTAGAAAGGGCGAAAACAGAGGGCTTGGTTGCATGGAAAAGTATGGGGAAGACGTAATAAATAGAAATGGAGCGAAGATGATCTTATTTTGTCAAGTAAATGACCCATTAATAGAAAACTCTTTCCACCAACAACGAATACCCAAAAAATGTACATTCAAATAGACTATATTGTACATACACGGGAAATGAAACAGAGAACAGAATTAATTAAAACAGAAAACCGAGCCGAATTAGGAACTCCCCATAGACTGATAATGGCAGAACTGACCTGAAAGAAAGCGAAACAACTGGAAGAGATGGCATGTAGGAGAATAGCGATAAAAAGGTAAAAAATTTAAGAACTGAAAGAGAGATACCGAGAAGAGACGGGCTGAGTTTTTAAAACACTGGAAGAAACAGAAAATAACTTAAAACGTGGAGGAAAAATGAAAAATATTAAAAACAGTTATACTAAGGAAAGCAGAAGTGACGATCAAAAAACAGTACAAGAAATCGGATTGGTGGAACGCAGATACAAGAACTGGTGACAAAAGAAGAAAAGAACCTGGAAAAAATTTAATAATACTAAAAACGAACAAGATCAGAGAGAGTACCATACCCACAGAAATATAGTAAAAGAAATGGTAAGAGCTACAAAAAAGGAAAGCTGGAAAAAATTCAAAGAATCCAAGAACTACAGCTACAGAGATAACAATAGCTTCTGGAACATATTACGAATTATAAGAGGTGAGAAAAGAAAAAAAATGAGAGAAATAAAGAACAAACAGAACCAAATAAAAACAAACACACAAGACGTACTGGAAGTTTGGAAACAATAGTATGAAGAAAAGTATAACAGTGGAAATAAAAATCAACAAGAGGAGACACTACACACACAAGAAAAGATGGAAGAAAATGAACACCGAGTGGAAGAAATAGACCAAGAAAAACTGAAAGAAACAACAGGAAGGAGAAAGACAGAAAAAGCCAGTGGAACAGATAAAATCGATCTGGAATTAATAAAATGGTTAGGAGTAGAAAGAAAGGAATGGATGTTGAAAATATTTAGAGAAGCATGGCAAATAAACTTGATGCCAACAGAATGGGAGGAAAATTTCCTGACATTAAGTATATTCGAGTAAAACTTAAACTTAGGAATTTTTGTACTGATCTCTAGATATTCATTAAAAGAAAACTCAAAATCAAAAGACTTTGCTGAAGTAAAAATCCCCCTTTAATATTGATCAACGAAAAAAAAGACAGAAAAATATTCATTTGCATATCTTATTGGCGCTAGTACTTAGCTTCCGTTTTGTTTTTGCTTTTTGTATTGGTTTCCTTGGTTAACACTGATTTCTTGAATTTGATTAATTTTTTCTAGACCTTTGTTTTTGACCCCCTTTACTTTGAGTTTGAACAAAACTGAATTGTTTTGTAGAGGTAGTCTCTTGAGGTTTTGAATCTATTTTGATTCTTTATACATTTAACAAAACTTTGATCGGCAGAAGATAGTTAACTTTCAATACTTGAAAGAGATCTCTTTAAATATTCGAATGTCAAGTTTGTATTAACAAAGACTTCCCTGAATGATGATGTTTCTATAACTTCTAGGTCTGTTTTGCCTTTACTAGTTGCTTTCTACAACTATCACAGATTTCTTTTATTATTAAGTATCAGTAACTCAAATGGTTCTTCATTATTACATTTAGTACCTTGCCTTTAAATCTTTAAGACGTAGGGTTTGTCACTTCACTGTAATCCTTGTCTGGTACTGGTACATCTTTCAGTCAGTGTTGCTAACCCAATCTCCTGATATACAACCGATTTTCTATAAATACTCAGAACGACTAAGAATTTGATTGATTTTTTTTCCATTATATAGGGTGTTCGATAATTGGCGGAACAGCTTCACGTAGAAAGATTCCCCGACTAAAGCTGAAAATGTTCGTGAATGTCTCCTCTTTTCTCACGAGCTAATCAAAGTTTTAATTGTCACAATATGCCTCAGTGGGTTCACGAAAATCCACATTATATGAGACCGTCTAGAAATCAGGTCAGATTCTCTTTAAGTGTTTGGATGAGAGTACTAGCAGGCAACACTATTGAACCTCACGTTTTACCACAACGCCTGAATGTAGAAAATTATTTTGAATTCATTAACGCACTGATAGACGATTTTCCACTCAATCTAAGAAATGGACTGATCTGGCTCTATATGTCGTGGCCACTGCGGTCCCCTGAATTAAATCTTTTAAATCTTTAGTTTGGGGTTTTTTGAAGAGAAAATTTACAAGACCTACAAGCTCGCATAATGGACAGTTTACAATTAATTACTTCATAAATGCTTACAAGTGTTCGTAATGCAGTACCATTTGAGGCTCTTTGGGCATCTCTCGTTCGGACAGTTCGACCCTGTCGGGCCGTCATCTCGTTGGGCCTTTTGGACTTTTTGACCCTTCAGGTCTATTGGGCCGTTTGGATCTCTTGGGAATGTCGAGCCATGATGGTCTCTAGCCTGTTTGATCGTTCTGACCTGTCGGGCTTCTAGGATTTCTCGGCCTTTTAGATTTCTCCGATCTGTCGTACCATTTGGACCTCCAATGGTTAGTGGTCCGTACTCCTAGAGATGCAAATGGGGAATTGATCGATCAGAATTGACGAGACGATTACAACACCATCGAGTTTAGGTGGCGGAAACAACGGTTCAAAAGTTAGGCTAGGTTAGGTTACGTTAAATTAAGTTAGGTTAGGTTAGGTTAGGTTAGGTTAGGTTAGGTTAGGTTAGGCTAGATCAGATTAAATTAGATTGGATTAGATTAGATTAGATTAGACTGGGCCTTGGACCTTCTGGACTTCTCGGATCTATGGGGTCGTTTGAAATTTTAGAGTCTCTCGGGTCATACAGGTATGTCAGGCCTTTTGGAATTCTCGGTCTTTTGGGTTTTATGTCAGGTCTGTCGGGCTGATTAAGAAGTTACCGGATTTAAGTTACCGTTAAGTCTGTCGCGAGTTGGACCGGGCCTGGAAATTTCGGACTGTGCAGGGTTCTAGTGTAAGTCACCGGAGACTTATTCTGCGTCTCGAATGACACAACAACATTCGTAATTCCGAACTAATAATCTGTTGGTTATTTAATGTCTACAAGTGTTTATCGTTTGCTTAAGAATATTCAAACATTATGATCTGTAAGTTAGAGGCCTACATGAACTGGGTTTTCTAGTCGCGTTTTTATGTCAGGTTCGCGTCGGACTGGGCCTCAGTTTAAAAATCTATGCGGCTTTTCAGGCCTACCTCTAGTCAATCAGGCCGTTCCATCTTGTCGGGCCTCTCGAGCTATTAGAGCCTCTCGGACCGTTTGACCCCGTCGGACATTTTGAACTTTTCGGTCCTTTGGAGTTCTTGGGTCTGTCGGGCTGTTCCGGTTTGTTGGGCCTTGGGATTTATCAGCCCTTCGGGCTTCTCTGTCGGACCATTTGGGTTTCTCGAGCTATTTGAACCTGTGTGGCCGATCAAGAGTTTTTTCGGGTCACGTCATGCTTATCCCCAGTCGAACCAGACATGGAAATTTCGGCCTATGCAGGGCTCTAATTTATGGTCTACAATCAACTAATAATTCTGTCGTGTAGAATAAGCTGTTATCTTAATTTTTCAATGTGGATCTTATTCATATTGCATCAATTCTTGATTTTCTCTTCTTTTAGATTTTAAAGTCTTCTGACTTTATAGCAAAATCTCCCGATTTCTTTGATAGAAATCTTCTGAAATGTAAAAGTAAGGATTGGAAGCACTGCTATGTTGCTTGCTCCTGACACTCTAATCTTAGAAGTGTTTTAGGTGTTCTTCCTTATGACTACCCCACTTTTTTCTTTAATGCTCATTATTTCAGTAGCTCCTCCTTCTTCTTGGTAAACAGAATCAGATCATTTTTTATTCTAAGCGATTTGAGTTTGTTTTATTTTAAGTGTTGTTGCTTTTCTCTTTCGCTGTTTCATACACTGACACTGTGGATAATAGTGGGATCAGGATATGAATCTTTCCATTATTTTATACCTTCTACACAATTCCCACTTTCAGTCTTAATATACAAGCTTGATAATTCTTTCAGTATTTTGTTACTAACACTTTTCTGTGTCAAAGCGTTTCATATTTCATTTCAAGAGCTCTTTCTAAAATCAATTGCGGAGATAAAGTGTTTGAGTGTAAAAATCCAGTCTGGAAAAAATGAAATGTTTATGTTGTCATTCCTTTTTTTCTTTAATTAATAGATTACGTAGATTATAAATAAGTTCGGTGGGGTTAAAGTTTTGCATATTTAACTAGAAAAGTAAAGGTCACGAGCTTGATTTTCTATACTACGCCTTGTCCGCAGATTAGCTAGCGAAGTGTAGGCTGTATTTGGTATATTAAAAATTCTTACAACTGGAGGCTGAAACTACTTTCAGTTAGACAGAATTCTAGTGTAGCTAAAGTGCGTGGGAAAGCTCGCAATCCTGAAATCTCAGAGGGCAAAATGACCAAAGCAGTCGCTATTTCTAATAGAAACAAACACATGTAACTCAAAATCACAGCGGCAAAACAGTTTCCATGTAATACTACGTAGCTACCACGCTGGTTGAGCCTACACATGGTGTGGGTATTATGCTGTTTCCACCTACCTACACATAAGCTTATTAAAAAAGAAATTCTCTTTAGAATATTTATGAGTTTCTCTTTATGGAAGCAATAAATAGAATTTTTCAAGTAGTGTATTTCCCAAGACTCTCCAGATTTGCAAAATGGACGCATAATGATGAAAAAATCTTATGAATATTTTACTTTAATATTAAGTAATGTGTTTTTAATTATTTGACATATTGTGTTTGTTCAATTAAGGAACTGGAAACATTCTCGCGAATTTGTGCGCCCTGGGGCAACTTCAGATGTTTGCGCTCTTGCACCTTGCAATATTAAAAATCTTCTGACCTAGAAGACTTAAATTCTTAAACTTACGTAAACTAACCCTGTGATCATATCTGAATAAAAATTTGTTAATTAAGTTTTAACGTTCTTCATCGGGCAAAAATCAGAGACTTCAACATTAATTTATAAAAAGTCGTTATTATATTATGTGTATTAAGACTGTTTAACTTGTTTTTGCCTTTTAACTATTTAATCTTAACATTCTGTATACAGCTTAAAGTTTTTGTTTATACTAGGAAGATCTAAGTAAGCTGAAGACTATTTACTGCAGATGTAAAACAAAAAATATTTTTTTTCTGGAATATTGTTTTGAAACCTTGTCAGGATTTGACTCTTTTCGTAGGTGGCTGGGGAAGTCCAAATAAGAAAGACATGGATCATGGTTAATCATTAAATCTACCCAGCCAACACATAATACGATCATCATCATTATTATGTTCATTGTGAATTCTCGAAGGAAAGCAGTGGCTTTGGGAGCCTCCTCCTACTTTTTTCGGTTTTCCCAGTTTCCATATTCTTCTTGTTAGCCTTCCTGGGTAAATTCTCATTAAGTCCCCAGACCAGCTTAATGCGTTTTCCTTTATTTTTGTTCTATAGGTTTTACTCTCAATTTTTTTCTTATTTTCTTATTTCTTACTTTGTCTATCAGTCTTAGTCCCGCAATCCTTTTTAAGTTCTTCTTTTTCTTTGCCTGCAATCTTTTTCTCTGTTCTTTTGTTAGCGTCCATAGTTTCGAGCCATATGTTAACGTGGGAGCGTACCACACGTGTATTCTTATCTTAGTATTTGTTGACAGTCCTCTTCAGTTGGCTATGTTTTTATTCAGTTGGTAATAGAGTCTAGTCGTAGCTTTCATTCTCTCCTCTAGTTCTTCTATTTTTCCATCTTCTGATAATATGATCCCTAAGTATTTAAACTTGGAGACTTGCTCAATCTCTTCATTTTCCAAATATAGCCTTATTTGTGTCTTAGTCTTCATTTTTATCACCGTTTTGGTTTTCTCTGCGTTGATATGTAATTTATTTTTCTTTAGCTCTTCGTTTCATATCTTCAAGTTCCACTCGAGATCTTGTTCGTTTTTTGGCATCAGCACTATATCATCTGAGAAGAGTAGTTGTAGTTTAAGGTTATAATAGTCCCCAGTTTTCCTGGTTTTCTGTTTGCAGATTTTGGCTATATCATCCATAATAATTAATCTAAAGAAATATGGGCTCAGAGTACCCTCTTGCATGACTCTTGCCTTGGTATCGAATGTTTCCGATCTGTTGCTGTTGGTTCTCACGTAGTTCTTTGTACATCTATATAGGCTTCTAATGTTATCAATGAGCTTTTTACTGACGTGTTTCTTCTTCAACGTTTTGTAGATAAGTTCTCCATCCACTGAATCGAACGGCTTTTTGATGTCTATGAAACACACGCTTAATTCTTCTCCTGTGTCTATTATTCTTTCTACTAGTTGTTTTATTACAAATACTGCATCCGTTGTTTATCTGTCCGTTCTGAAACCATTTTGTGCTCCCATTAGTTCACTTTCCGTCTCGTTTTTCAGCTTTTCCGTCAGAATACTTTCATATATTTTCCTTGCTGTGCTTAGTAGCGAGATACTTCTGTAATTATTGCGCACCTTGCGGATTGGTAGTATTACTGCAAGTTTCCAGTCTTTTGGTATCTTGTTATCTCTTGTTATATTGTTCAGCAGTTGTAGGAATATTTCTTTTCCCTTGTCTTCCATGTATTTTAACATTTCCACTGTTATTTCATCATGTCCTAGCGCCTTACCCACTTTGAGTTTCTGAAAGCTTTTCGTTAATTCTTCCATTGTTATTGTCTTATTATCTTTGTCATTCACAGCGTCTGTATTCTGTGAGGTCTTTTCCAGTAGTTCCTGGAAGTACTCTCTCCACCTTTTCATAATGCGTCTCTCTTCTGTGATTATTTGGTTGTTTTTGTTGTTTATATACTAACTCCATTTTTTCTTTCTTTTCTTAGGTTGCTCACCACTCTGTAGCATAATTTCTGCTTTTCTTTCAAGTTTCTTTCTATTGTCATGTCGAATTTCTCTCATGCTTCTTTTTCGCCGCAGTCACTTTCTCTTTCGTTTGCCTTTTTCCTCTTTTATACTTATCGTAAGATTCTGTCGTTTGTTTGTTTAGATAATTTTTCCATGCCTCTTTTTTAGTTGTTATGCGGTGCTTTATCTCTTCTGACTAGCATGCTGTTTGCTTATTGTTTTCGTTTCAGTTGTTCTCTCGCAGGCTTCTTCTGCATTTACTATTAAAGCTTTTTAAGTATCTTTTATAGCTCTTCTACTTTCTGTAATTTGTCTTCCAGCTCCTGTTCATTTAGTTTGTCCTGCAATTTTTCTACAAATTTTTCTCTGAGTAGATGCGATTTTACTTTTTGTATCATGCTTATTTCTCTCGCTTTTTTATCTCGTCTATCCTCTTTTCTGAATGCTATTTTAGCTTTCACCAAATAGTAGTCACTTCCTAGTTCGTAGCTTCTTTTCACTCTTGTGTCTCTGACTCTCTTTTTTAGATTTTCGGAAACAATTATGTGGTCTATGATTGATCTCTCCTTTATGCTGTTTAGTACTGTTGTATACTTATAGATATTTTTGTGTTTAAATAATGTGTTGGTAATTATCAGTTCATTGTCCATGTATATGTCTAATAGTTTACCTCCATTATTGTTTATGTGCTGTTCACTAAATTTTCCTATGTATGGAGCATATCTGGTTGTATTCTTCCCCTCTCTTGCATTAAATCCCCTACCAGAATCATTTGGTTGTTTGTTTTATCTAGTGCTTCCTAGAGTTTCTCATAAAACTCATATTTTCCTTCAGCGCATTCTTTCTCATTTGGGCCATATGCTACAATAAGGTTCACCTTTTCTCTTTTGCTTGTCGATGCTTCTAGCATCAGTAATCTTAAGATTATGCAATCTCAATTTGTTATTTTGCTTTTCCATTTTTGATGTACTAACCATGCTAGCCCTTCTTTTGTTCTTTTCGTTATTTCTACCCCACTGTATTTTAATAAGTGTTTGCCCAGTAGTTCAGTCCCTTTTTGCTTCCTTCTTGTCTTTATTCCTAATAGGATTATTTTTGATCTCTCAATCTCGTTAATCATTTCTTGTTCCTTTCCTGTCAAGCTTTTAACATTGCACCTACCTATTGTTACCATATTCTGCATATTTTTCCCTTTTACACCCTTTTTTTATTCCTGTGTCATATCCTTGTTTTTTTTGTCGTCATACTCAACCCTTTCTTTATCTGTTATTATTGGTTTTTTCTTTAGTGCGTTTTTGTAATTTTTTTTATTTGATCCTTAAAAGAGTTTCTGTTCGGAGATGTCACTTGTGTTGTGCGTTTCTGGCTGGTATTGGTTATGTTATTTTTCTCTTCTCCTCCTACTATTATTTAGTTGTACCTTATAAATGTTTTAAGCTTTTTTTGCCTGGTTTCTTTTATTTTTGCCACTAGTTTCTTCCTCTCTTCCGGTATCTTCTTGGGCAGGTGTTGTTCGATCCATATGTTTCTTAAGTTCTTCGTGTTTTTGAAGATCAGCACTCTAGTTGTTTCCTTTATTCTTTTAATAATAATTGGTTTCATCGTGTTCTCTCTCTTTCCTGCAATTCTTTTCGCCAACTCCAGTTCCTTCATGTACTTCCTTCCAACCCCAATTCCTTCTAATATTTCGGCTAATTTCTTCTCTGTTTGCTCCTCGCCTTATTGTTCTCCTCAGCAACACCTTTTATTAGCAGACTTTTTTTTCCAAGATGTTTTATTCTTTTTCCCTGCTTAAACAGTTGAATCTTCATCGCTGTGTTTTCTGCTTTGTTTGCCTGTATTTCCTCGATTAATTTATCTAATTTGTCATTAACGGATTTCTGGTTATTTCGGATTCCTTGGAACTATTCTTCCACCTTTTCTAAGCACAACATTCCTGCTGTGGTGATTGTCGCGCTTTGATCTTATTCTACCCTTGCTACACTTCTGCGCAAGTTTGGTTGCCTACTTTCTTTTGCGCTCTTTCCGCTATCATGTCACTGTTTACACTCTTATTTTCTAACCTTACTGTTTGCACTTACGCCGCTTTTGTCGTTATTATTAATTTTCCGTGCGCTTCTAACATCGATTTTTTATTCTATTCAGGAAACTTCTTATTCGTTTATTCCTCGAACACTCTCCGCCTTCAATTAATCACAACACCGCCCGAATTCCGAGTTTAATGTTGGTGAGAAATCAAACCACTGCTAAGACTTGAAGACAAATTCGTTGGCCATGCTGGTAAAGATGGATATGCAACAGTGTAGATTGAGGGCGATAGTATTGGTAGATAGATGTTGAATTGGTCTTGGTAACGATGAATTTAAAGTTTTTTAACTTTTTAGTTTGTGCTGCCATTCCAGTTCTTGCCAGACGAACTAGAAGGCTTTGAAAATGCTGACATGTCTACTGTCTCAAAATAATAGGCAGATCTTAAACTATAATTTATTGAGCAATAACAGCTCTCGAGCGATTTAAATTTTTGATTAAAAAGAATAACTAAAATGGAGCAGAGTCAGAATTTTCAGTTAGAAATTAAAAATATTTATAATTTCAAGAAATAACTTAACAACCTTTTTGTTTTTGTTTGTTGTCTCTAAACTGTGCTATTGATAACTTCGTAAGTATGTAACACATAACTAAACTGTAGAAAAACAACAATAGGATTTAGAATTCAGAATTCTTTACGACAATCTTAAGTAGCCTTTGCGGAAGGTTTGCAGCAAAAAAAATTCTAGCACAGAGATTTGTTAACCCAATTTAAAATTGATAGGGAAAAAAATAAACTAGACACCCAAGATTGGTATAACAATTTTAGCTTTATTGGTGATTTATTACATGGAGGGCAAGATTACTGCTGGCCTCCACGCCTGTTTTTTAATATAAGAACGTAACAGGGTATGTAGATTTATTATAATTCTGAACTGTACTAAATGATTTATGTTGAAAATTAATTCTAAAAGGATAGTTAGACCGTTCAAACTGATTAAAATTGAATCGATGTTTACCAACACGAATCTAGCCTGTCCTCAACAGACAACAAATTTTATAAAACTGTTCGTAAACATACAAAAAAAAAAGAAAAACAAAGCAAAAAACTTGAACAATTTGCGTAAGCGAAAATTTGTTGCTACTTTCTCATTTACTTTGCTACTATAGATGAGGGAGTATACTACTCACAGAAGGTACCTATTGTTGTGCGTTTTTTTGTTAACTTTACGTTTGCTTTGTTTATGTTATTGTAAGTTAGGTTGGTTCCATTCTAGTGAATTTTATATTTTAAGGGTGTATACTGTACATCAATTTAGAAACTCATCTACCTTTAAGACGTTTTAATTAAGAAGAAATTTACTCGACCGTAATATTATTATCTTGCTAATTAAATCGAGCTTTTAAAACTGGGCAGAAAGTTAAATTTATTTTCATAAAATTCTCTGCAGATGATTAACAAACAATGAAAGCGATACCAAAAAGCAGAATTCAATGTTAACGTTTATTTAACATTTTTGTTCCATATTGTTATGAATAATAGTCAATACTAGTTCCGTAGCGTAAATTAATATCTATCCACATGATGTAGTATATATTATGGTCATTTATTGTAAAAGTAGGATTTTAAGCATTCATAAAAGTTTCTGTAGTAGTTTATTACGAACAGTAAACCCATGTAAAGAACAACTTCACACGCAAACAGATAATTTTGAAGCAATTTTTAAGATTATAGTAGCAAGGTATATGATCATTTTATCGAAATGGTTTTATTTATACCATTTGTTATGGCTGCGTATAATTTGTATGATAGGACTGTAGTCATTAATAAAAAGTAACAAATTTATATTATAAGCTTTTGAAGTAGCCTTTATTAGTATACCCACAACATTAATTATAGTCAATGCTTGTTTGGTTTGCCTTTTAATAAATATTTACACATCTAAACTACATGTTGTTAAAACGGTTTCTTTCTGTTTTAAATCTAATAAAAATATAAGAGAAACATATTCCCCGTATATTATATATAAAATCATTCTACAAACAAGGATTTCGTATTGTGATTGTTAGAGCGTTTTTGAGTGACGTAAGAGATACCAAGTCTTGCATTCTGTCGTTTACAAGGTAGATATCCACTACCGGCCCCCCACCAAATCATGGATCTTCATGATTACCTAAAGCATTTTTAATTAGCAGAATGAGAAGCCGAATCAGAAGCCTTTACCGGATCCAAAGTTACTATCACGTTCTAGGGCTTTACATTATTTGATAATGCATTGCAAGACAGCTTGTCCAAACATTCATCTAGTTAGGCTAACAACAACAACAGAACAACCGGATGTAAATAACTTATAATAAAGCTTGGCAAAAGATTTATCGGCCTTCACTTATTCACATCTTGAAAGTCTCCATTTTGCAGGATTAATATACAATGAGTATATACATGTATTGAACAACCAACGACCTTATTAGCGCCAGGTGTGCTTGGTTAGAAAAAGAAATAATGCGTTGTCCTTCTAAAGGAAAATACTGAAGAAATTCTTTACCGATATTCCGTTAACTTCAAAGGAGGTGTTGTCTAGATATCTACAATCATTGAAGATATCCCTATAGGAAGTTTTGATATCAAAGACATCAGGGTAATGCCTTATGGTCGTGCACCAGCTTTGAAAGAATTGATTTTCCAAGATTAGCCATTCTTCGACAGACGTTTGTGTAATGAAACAAGAGGAGTTTCAGTGATTCCCTAGGAGCTTTTTTTGACGGGACAAAGTTTCTAAAGAATCTCTTCTCACCTAAGACGATCAAGCTCGAAGAGCTTTTTACTACCTGCCTCCTATAACCATCACACTCCTTACTCTTATATTCAACTACTGTTTCCGATGCGGCTATTGCCCTCGCCCTTAGAAAGACGCAACAGTAGTGATGACGCACAAATTCAGCAAACTTTTCACCAACCCAGCGTAATTCAGGCCTTTTGCCCTTCTCAAGCTCATAGGTAAAGTCTTAGAGAGTATTGGCAAATACACTTCGAGAATTCCTATACCCCCGAAACCTTCTCCTTAAGCATTAGACCAGATTAGACACCTGATGTTGCGTAACGACTACGTTTCTGGACATCTAGAAGGCCTTTGGCTGTAAGCTCAGAGCTCCCGGGATCCCTGCCTGCTTCGTCCGACTAATAAGTAGCTATACCGCAAACCGACATTCCTTAAGTGTCTCTACTGTCATGACGTTCCCCACATCGAGAAGCTCGAATTGTACAAATTCGCGAACAACAGGGCTCTGTATCTCGAGGCTCCGCCAAGGGTTGGCGTACAAACTCGGACGCCTGGAGACTTGGTTCCGAATGTGAAAAATCAAACCGAACGCGCAAAAAACTCTAATTATACTCACAGGGCCAGATTCTACTATGGGGCTTGCGCTTTCCACTTTGGCCATCAGTCAAATGCATCACTTCCACCCCCTCGATGAGATACACGACGAGCTGAAGCACTGGCTGAATATTATCATCAGATCGTTCCCTTTATCAGATCCGTGATTTGTTACAGATTTTTGCCAACGCGCCGCCGCTATATACAAGCAAGATAGGCCGACAGAAAGAGATGGTGATTTTCCGCCTGGAGGATTTCGAATTTTTAAGCAGGGAGATAGAACAAATCAAAAAGCACGTTCTCGATATCCTAAAAACCCCAGCTCCATTTCAGCATAGGAAACCCAAACATTCGTGCTTCTTCCTCATGAGACGTACAGAAAATCTCCCTCTCGAGCTAGTGAACATCTTCCTTGACACTTCCCTTGCATACAGATAAGAACCTCTCTTTACAAAAACATTGAACGACGTGGTCAGTGATCCTCGCGCCATGATCGCATTCTGGAGATTCAGGTAATATCTTCCAAACCGACTGTTTTCACTACTTTCTTATTATGGTTTCCTTTAGTGGTAAGACAGATTCCCAAACAGTACACTTTCACGAAATCACACACCGCAAACAGCACGTATCACCATAGCACTAGCTACATAATACACAGCTCCCGTTCCACATCAACAACTGGAATCCTCAGCTGCTTTGCACGCACGTCAACTACACCACACTACATCACATAGGACGAGCACAAACAGCATGTTTCTATGTCGCACCTCCCAACAAAAACTAAATAACGTTTCCGTTACGGCTAAAGAAGAGTAAAACTTTTAAAACGCCTTGAGCTTCCGAAATAAATCGGAATATAACAACGATTTGCTTTGCAAACTCCCCGTTGTTTGAAGTTGGCACTTTTTAAATTTTAATTTAATCCTTTTGTTGAAAAGCAAAAGATTTACAAAAAGGTTCTCCTCACTCTAATTTAATCAATATTATAATCTCATGGTTGTAACTTTCGATTTCTTTCACTATGCAATTGTTCATAGTTTACAAGAAGAATTGCTTTTTAACGTTTTTCGTTTAATATCATTGAGCAATTTCTATAACCAATAGGTTATACATATTTAAATTTTAAAGTTCAGCTAAAATACAATTAAAGTGAGTTGGTATGAAATTTTTATTATAATCTCGAACCTGCAAACATTCCATTCTTGTTAAGTAAAGTTTCTTAAATCATCATTGGATTTAAAATCTGGTTACACAATCTTAATTAAATTTGAAGTTATTGATTTCCAGACTTTTTTCCTTTAAAAAATAAACAGGAGCATTTTGGAATTCTGGTAAAGCCTTCTGTTGATCAATTTTAAAATACATACAAATTGCAATAGGCTGTTTAAATATTTCTTGTTGTCTCATGTAAAAATCTTATTTTTAATTTTTATCCACTTTGTAGTTTAAGTCGATCCTGTGCGTTTAAATTTCTGCGCAAAATCAACATGCATGATCTGCCACGTATTGTGTGTTAACATCCATTCAATCAGAACGAGAGGTTGCGTGTTATTGGCAATTTATGCTGTGCAAGTTTCTGGTGAGATTCTCTGAAACTTTGAAGGTAAAATTGAAATTTCTCAATGCATCATCATTTTATATTAAAAAAAATTAGATTTTTTTCATGAACAAACTTCTTTCTTTTAAATTAACTTAAGAATTGTTTGTTATGATGATCCCCTTGGGAGAGATCTGCTTGAATTCATATAACCACAGAAGTTCTAATAGGCTTAGTTTATTCTATCAATTTATTGTCAGAAATCCTTGGAGGTGTATATTCAGCTTCAATTTATGTAATTATAAAACCTTGAGAGAAGCCTGCTTGAATCCATGTAATCACAAAACATTTGGATGACTTAAGAATTGGAAATGTCTACTAGCAAAACCTAACTAAGATGGATGTGACTTCAAAACAAATTGGGTGTTCGTACACTGAAGGTTTTTAAAGCAATTGATTGCATGTTGTCTACAATCACATCTTCAACAACTCTGTGGTGCAATTTAACAATTAAATTGTGCGTATACCAGTTCATGGTTTGTTAATTGAACAACGTGAACTTTATAAGTCCATTCTTGTACTTGTTATCTAGGTATTTCCAAGATTTTATTTTCTTAAATATCTTTGGCAATTTATCGGTACTAAGTGAAGTAACATTAAGCCAATTTAATATTTTGGCGACGTTTTGGCTTAATAATTAAGAAATAGAACTTAAATATTGACTTAATGTTTTCCATAAAGCATTTATGAATTCAGATATAATAAAATTACTGTTGGTTGACTTTTCACCACTGTGATACTATCAAATAACAAGACTGCAATTGCTGCGGGCTTTCCACTTCCCCGTAATGTTTTGTTTGTTTAATTTGCCCCAAGAAGTAGATGGTGCCTAACTAAACAACATTGGTATTGCAAAATAATAAACGGAAATAACAAAGTTCAAAAATATTTTTGGCAGTTCGTTAAGAACGTAAATTCACAAGACCTTTTGCATATTACAAGTTATTTCTTCTTACTCGATCGATGTAATGTTTGAAGTTGCGAGCTCAGGAGTCGATAATGCAGACGTCTGTGTTGCCTACTTTTAGGACCGCTCAATTTCTTTATGAATGAGTTCTTGTGGCACTTGGGCTTTTTGAGGAGTACTCGGTTTCCCGGTTGGAATTTAACAGGCGGCGCTTCTGGTGGTCGGTAGTGGGATATTGTTTCCACTTGTGGTGAGCAATTTGAGGCTGCGTTCCTGTGTTGCTGGTTGCCTAGTAGAAACGGATACGGATCGCTGCTTTTTTTCTGGCTGGCTCTGATGAGTGGACGTCTTGCTTGCTTTTAATCAAGATTTGCCCTATTCGCTGATGTTGTGATACTCTTATGGAAATTGTTACCAAGTTTGTTGTAATGACAATGCTTCTGGTGTGTGATAGGGATTTTTGTTACTATCCACAGAATCTCAGTTTCTTGAAGATTTTTGGCTTGTAGTGGGCCAATTCGAAACTGAAAAGCTTGGATACTGCAGATGAACAGTCTTGATTTTTGGCAGCGGTTTGGAGTTGCAGTGGTGTTTGGAAAAATTAGACTGGTAAGCCTACAGAGACAGTTTGGTTGGTGCTTCGGCGACGTGGCTGTCTTTGGATTGAATTTATTGGTATGGGTTGTGGTTGTGGTAACAGACGCCACTGGAAGTGGATCATGCTTCCCTTCCACAGTGAGTTTGGCATCATTATCTTTTTGCTTGAGCATTAGCATTGTCTTGCGTTTGTTTTCTGCTGTGATTATGGGCTTTAGGGCGTTAAGATTCTACATTCTTGTTTTGATATCGCCTGCAAGGCGCAGTTGATGGCCAACGCGCTTTTTATAGAGGTTTTGTGTAAGGTGACGAGTTTGGTTTCATTGATAGTTGGTGCAACGTGTTTGCCTTCTTTTTGATGAAATCGAACTACTCGAACTACAAAACATCTAATTTCAAAATAAATAGTTTAAGAACTAACACGAATCTCAACTTTAAGGCATAAAATAAGTATCACAATCACAATAGCCTTTGTTCAAAAATCAAGAAATTTCTAGGAAAAGATTTTAAACATTTATAGCTAGGCATTTAACAGGAAAGTCAGTTTCCATTTAGAAAAACAGAAATGAAAAATCAGAGATAAATTACTTTCACGATCCTAACTTTATCTGTTTCTTTTAAAACTAAATTGTCTTTTAGAAGGTTCGTCTATTTTTCAAGAACTAGCAACGTGACTAGTGAAAACCGTCTATACATCTCAACAGAAATAAATTTCGTGTGCTGAATTTTTTATTTTACATAGTTTCCCAATTTCAATTCGACATAGTAGTGAGTTTTGAAATGGAAATATTGAATTCTAGCTCACAATCAATGAAAGTCGATATTACCACTTTTGCGTTCCATTCTCCTTTTGTATTTTAAATTTTCTTTTTAGTTAATTTCAAATTCTCTGTATACCTTTAATGAAATTAAATTACCATACTTAATTCTACACCCCTTTGATAATATGCGTGTTGAATCAAAACAACTTGTGCAATGAATGTATTTCTCCCCTCTTATTGATTTTCCACTGTATTTCCATGTTGTTAAAGTTAGTTAGCAAAGTTGAATAATCTATTGACTTGATTATTTAAGTGTATTCAAAGGCTTTGTATGAAAATTCACTGCGTGTGCTGCATGACTTTATTCAAACACCAGCATCTTGAATAGAACCTCATTAGTAAATATCATTTACTTCTTTATCAGATCATTTTACGGCATATCCATCAAGCATTCAATGTAAATATTATTTTTGTTCAAGGACGTCACAAGTTTTCCGAGAAAAATTGTCGCTCCCTTCAAAACGTTGTATATACAGTAAACAAGCTCATTTATAGTCAACCAACACTGTCAAACCCCATAGGTCACAAAACCTATTTTAGGGTAGCTACTTGCTTATACACCAATACCGTCAATATTATACACACATAACACACATTCACTAGTTAATTTACTTGAGGGGCATCGTGTATAGTGAAGTTTACGTCATACACACAAGCGAAAATGAACGTCTATGCGATATGCTTCAAGCTGCCTTTAGTTAATGGAGCCGTCAGTCTTTGTTTAGTGCAAGTCTCGTTCCAAAAGCTCAAAGCATGGTCTAGGGTTCTCTCAGAAATATACGTGTTTATAGTGAGACCCTTCAGTAAACATTTTAGTAAACGTAGCTATACCGTTTCGCATACCTAACTACAAATTTTGTTACCACAAGAATGAGCAACATCTGCCGTTTCAAATCGACGTAAATTGCCTTCATGAATACCGCAAAGTTAGTGAGTTAGTTTGTAACCATAAATGTTTGTTAAAGAAGATATTATACTAGAAGATAATTTAGATGGATATCTTATTTGAAACAATAACTGGAAATGAAATTCATAGAAATGAATAATGGATTGGCACGCTATATCGATACAAAAGAAAAGAGTGTCAACGTCCATTATCAAATAAAAAAGTTTCTGTAATGGAAACCCTAGTCGGTGCTGTTTTTCCTTTCATTTAATAAAAGAGCAAAACAGGCAACAGAGAAAAAGGAATGTAAAATTCAGAGTGAAGGACAGCCTCACTTTACTTAAAAGTAAAAGCGTCTGCTATTACAAACTTTGTTACATATCTAGAGGCTTTTTTTCCTGAAAGGTATATTATTGGACAGCTTTATGAAATTGCTCAACTTATTATACGCTTGAAAATTCTATGACAGGAGTATCGTGCCAATTACAACAAACGAATAACGAATTTGAAAGTTGGGAAACTAAAAGAGTCGATATGAGAATTTAACTTTTACCGTTCCTGCTGCGTTAAAAAGTTGTTCAAGTTTTCCGTTTGTAATTTAAGTGAAAGTTTGTGTGGACTTGTGTGTGAGTGTATAACTTTTAGGATCGATATTAATATTGATATTTTAGGCGTTTTTCTAGTTTTTCTTATTAATTATTTACGCAGTTTATATTCCTTTCTGGTTACATCGTTTAATAAATGAAACAAAAATTGCTTCTTCTTATTATTTATTTATTTCGAAAAAATAAACTCTTCTAATTGTTCGTAATAATAGTTTAAAATTATTTTTATTTCAAAGCAATCATAATAATGGATAGAAAATTAAAGTCGAACAAATAAAAAAATCAATAAATCCACAATGAATTGATAATTTACCTTGATGTGTCTTAAAAGATCCTAGTATAACGAATCTTACGTTAATCCTGAATTAATTAATTAATACTTTCATGTATTTATAAACCAATTTTAGTTTTATAAATAAGCTACTAAATACGTAGTGTTATTAATGTCTTAAATTAACCCAACCTTGCTGGCTAGAAAGATAAATCGCTGCAGTATTAACAAAACGTGTGTCAGAACGCTTGAGAAGTTAGGCCATAAGCGTTTATGAAAGTCCAAACTAACGTTATTACGTCCACCCCAATTCTACAAACAACATTGCCATCTAAAACGTGTGGCCGTAAATAATTATTATTTTAAGAGTTTCAACATAAATTATTTATGAAAATGTCAAAATTAAACTGTAAATCATTACAAATAATCTTTGAATTCTAGACATTGTAATATAACAATAATCATATTATTGTTTGTAGGTATTTTTACTAAAGGAAAACTTTTCTTACCTGCTAGCTAATTTATTGAATGAACTGAAATGGATTGGGTCAACACGTTTTAAAACTAGCAACTTGATGCGCATTGAAAAGTGCACGAGAAGTTGCATAGTGTGATGTGTGAACTCAAAAAGTGTACGCACTTTGATGCCATAACTCAGTTGCAGCATCAAAGTGCATATTTGCATTTCTTAGGGCAGGCATACTATCTCTGATACAATTGGTTTCGAGACTCACTAAGTCGTGACTTTTTAAAAAGAACTTTGAAATCTCACTTGTATTTATGTTCAGACAACCGAATGTGTTATTATTCTGCAACTCTTTTGTTAGTTTCGAAATCGACTTTTTTGTGTATTTCGCATGAAAATCATTAGCACAACCTTGTGCTTTGCTGGCTGGAAGAAATCAAAAACATTGAATTGCAGTGTAGTGTTATTAAACCCGCACTTAGAAGTTCTTCAATCTTCTTCCATCTCTTTAGTATTTTTCCTTCATCTGTCAATATTTCTGTCTCTTTATGTTTGATCTGTTGTAAGTTACATTCTGCTTTCTTCTGGAAACCCTTGTAGAATAGCTCCTTATTTCCTTTAGCATCCCTCTCTAGCAGCTTTTTAAATTCCTCCTACATCCTTTGTTTTGCTCTTAGTTCTTCTATTTTAATTTCCTCCCTTTTGTTTTGATACGCTTGGTAATCAGTACTGCTTTTACTTCTTAGGTATAGTTTCCATAGTTTCTTTTCTTCTTGGGTTAATTTCCTTATTTTTTCGTTCCGCCATGCAGTTTTCTTTCCGTTATTACCAATTCTCTTACTTCCGCGGGATTTTTCTACAGCCATCTTCATTGCATCTCTGAGTTTACTCCACATTTCGTTTACATAATTAGTTTCTTCATTCTGTTCCTCTATTATCTTATCTAAAATTATTTGGTATTCTTCTCTCTCTATTGAGTTACGTAGTTTGTATGTGTTAATTTGCATTTCCTTTGCCTTTGCCTATAATTTTGTTATTATTATATTCAGTGTTTTGTGTTATTGACGCTGACATGTAGTGATCACTACCTATTTCATAGCTCATTTTCACCTTACTGTTTAAAATATTTTCTGTTTTCTTGATTTGTTATTATATAATCAATAATGGATTTTTTCTGTTTAAGTTTTCTCTTATGTACTTATGTATATCTCAAGGAGTATCTTCCCGTTATTTTTTCCTCGCCTTTATCTCCTATCACTCCATTCCACCTATTTGCCTCCCTTCCCACTCTTGCGTTTAAATCTCCTATTAGGTACATTTTATCTCATCTTTTTCCAATCGCTTCTTCTAATTTTTCACAGAACTCCTCTTTTATTTCTTGCTTCTTGTTTTCATCTGTCTCGATTTACTCCTCTCTGTTTATTCCCAGCACTAGGGTTCTCTCATTTAGACTCTTCCAGTCTCTAACTTTCGAAGATCAGTAGGTGTCCACCCTCCGTAAGTATCCTCCATTTTTCTTTCCTTTTGGTTTCAGTAATTGCTAATACTTTTATATCACTTTTTTTAAAATCCTCCATCAGCTCTTTCTCTTTTCTATTTCAACCCTTAACATTCCATGTGCCCATTTTCCACTTACATTTTCTTGATTTATTTCCGTCTTGTTTCTTGTTATTTTCTCTCCTTAATTTTGCTTGTTTCTTTTCTTCTGTTACTATTTCTTGTCCTCTTCGCCCTCCTTTCCATAGTCTGGTCGTTATCTTCCCTCTCCCGTACCTTATCCAAGGTTGCTGACATTCTCCGTTTTTTGGCCTGCTCTTCTGGTTCATTTATTGTTTCAGGCCTTCATCTTGTGTGTCCCATTTCCACTCACTTCCATCAGTTATCAGCGTTTGGAATCCAATTTTGACCTTCTTCCCGGCTTTCCTTTCCTTTTCTGCCATAGTTTTTCTTTTCTCTTGGACATTTATTTCGCTTATTGTCATTTCATTATTTATGTAGATTTCTTACGGATGCCTTCTTAGTTTATTTTTATTCCGCATGACTTTATCTTTTACTTGCAAGTTCTCTAATTCCATTTTGCTAGTTGTCCTACTCATTTTAACTACATCTCTGGCTTGTATCTCTACCCCTACTTCTCGTCTTATGAAACTCTCTATTTTGTCTTTCAGAGTACTTTGGTCATCTGTGTCCAGTTCAAGCCAGTAACTACAATATTGTTTATTTTTCTATCTTTTTCCATTTTTTCAACTTTCTCTCTTTCATTTGATTATTTTCTTGTTTACAATTTTTGTTTTCCGCTTTAATTTTTATTAATTTCGTTTGGTTATGCTTTAGGTTTGTTACTTCACCCTCTATTTCCTTTAATTTCCCCATTATTTTGTTCATCATTGCTATCGTACTGTCTAGCTTTTCGTTTTCTGCTTTAGCTCTTTTAGTTCGTGTTCTATTTACCTTCTTACTTTGTGAAAATATCTCCGCACAGCAATCATCATCCCTTCCTTTCTCCGATGTGTAATCATTAGGCCTCGGATTTATAAGCATTTTTAAGTGTTTGACGTACAGTAAAACACATACTAAGCTGAATTTACATAGATTTTCTTCAATGTTCTTTAAATATTTTTATAAAGGAACACATAGTTTGAAATTTATAAATGCTTATAAATCCGAGCCCTAGTAATCATCACTATCTAATAATTGTCCACTAGGTTGACTCATTCTTTGGCGCTACAACACCTGCACTTTTATTCAAAGCTTATTCTCCTATACAATAATTTCGCGGGCACACCTCGTGTATTGTTTATTTATTCACAATCGTACAGATGGTCTTATTGCGCTTAACTTATCTCTCACGTACGCTAGCGCTTATCGCGCTACATTCGCATTTTTTCTGCAATCGAATACAAGCAGTCTCCCGTTCTTTTTATATATTTTCCCCATAATCCCCCCAACTTGTGTTAACTAATTCGAGGATGCACCAAAACGTTATTCTGCTTATAATCGACACACTTTTAGTAATAATTCTCGTAGACTAGTTGATTAATACCCCGAGCGTTTGATACACGTCTTCGCTCTTTGCCGGCGACGACTGGACTCCACTTTTAGAAACATTTAAAAAACTAAAATTAATTTATTTCTTACCTTCTTCCAACGATCTTTTGATTTTTGAGGCCCACTACCGCATGAATTTAAAAAGACTACCAATTCGTCCCAAGCTTCTTCTACAGCGTTTGGACATTGTAGCGTCTCGCGGATTTTAAAGAATTTTAAGAACATTGACTTCTACGAATGTGACCTTCACCTTCACAGGAAAAGGGACTTACTTATACCTATTTTTGAGTGTCTGCATGCTAAAATATTCAAAGAAAAAAGGTTTGGTCGTTTGTCAGTTAATTTTTTTTAATTTTTTGAAATATTCGAAACGTTTACACGTTGTAAATTTTCGTAGAAGGTAAAGGATGTTGCTTTTGTCTAATTCCGTTTAAAGCACCTACCGCGGTATATCCTTAGAAGATTTAATATTATCTACTTCTTGGAAACTTGGAAACGCCTGGGAACTACAAAAAAACCCTTCGTTATGCACACCGGTATTTGTATAGTATATAAAGCTTGTCAACATTTTACAGACTCTCTCTTAGTGTTTGAATATTAGCCAAACATCAACTCACATCAGTTGACCAGTTCTTTACGGTTCCACAGCAATTGTAACAACTTGTTAACCTGTTTATAAACATTAATAGATGACATCTATGATTTTATTATTTCATTATTATTTTATTATGTATTTATCATTATACATAAAGAATCGCCACCGAACTGTACAGACTATTTGGACTATTTTTGTTAGTCCCAAAAACCATGTTGGTTTTTAACTTCTCAACTAGAAGAGATTGCTGTTCTGTTGTGACTTTCGTTAAACGCTTCGCAATATCTGAAAGCATTGATATTATAATGCGTTTATTTTTGACGTTTTCAAATCAGCTGTGAAGAATAAATAAAGGGTTGTACCGTACACGCCCATGTAGCAAATCATGCACCTATTAGACATAATTTAAAAATAATTTACAGCACTTCAGAATTATAAACGCCTTAGACAGTAACAAATTATAACAACCGCTCAAATGTCGTCTCGCCCTCTGGCTTCAGACACCCAAACTCTTTTTAAAAAAGTCCTAAAGGGTGACGTTATTGTAAAAGTAGTCTATGCACTGCCACCTTTTGCAAAAGACAATGACTTGAACGTAAGTATTCGCGAAAACCGACACAGTGTTATCCGTCCTAAAAAGTAGATTGATCGTAAGTGAAAAAAAAAATAAAAAAGTAGAACCAGAGGTATTTAATTAATTTAGCTGGTCATTTAGCCCATGTTCGTAGAGCGGTTTACTCCATGACACAGTACCTGTATAAAGCTAGAATCGAAGAATAATGACTATAGCTTTAGAACTCGTATAAACCAGGTGTTTCACGTAAAACACCATACTTCCCCTGACAATGTAAAAGTCTGTAACGATTTCTTATCGTTAGTAATTATTTTTGCAATCATTAGTAAAATTAATTTTAAATTCTTATTGAATTTGATATATCGATATTGCTTACTGTCATTATTAGTTGCCTACATTTCAGGCGTTTGGTGCTTAAGTTTGTTGTTGCTAGATAGAGCTAGTTTCTCTGCGGACTTTTGTTGACAGAATTTTTTTTAATTGACATCGCCGTTATTCAAGCATCATTTATTAATACTTTGGTGAGAATTATTATACATAATATTCGTTCTTTTAAGCTAGCGATTTCTTTTCGTTGTGCAATTTTCTATTGCATATATTCGTGAATTTATTGGTGCACGTTTTCTTTTAAGGGTATTAACATCTCGGGTAACTGTTTTGATTCCCTAAAAATTAAATTAGTTAGCTAATCGTTAATATTTCATTTCAGGAAATCTATAAACTATCTTTTATGTTTTCACTACTCATTAGTCTTTCACTTATGTTTTCACTCATTACAGTATCACCTACTGTACTCTCACTTGATTTATATCTATTTTGAATTTCTTTTAAGTATTTTTCCTTTTGGTGATTCTAGTGTCACTTCATTTCTATTCTTCTCTATTATGGTATATTGTTGTTTTCCGTATGGTGTTGTAAGGTTATTTTGATTTTCTTTTTCTGATAAAACTGCATCTTCTATTTCAGTATCACTTTGTTTAGCTTGTCTTTTTTTATCTGCGTATTCTTTTTCTTTTTCTTTTAAATACTTGTTTCTGTCTTAAATCTCTTCAACTGAATGGCAATATTTTAATTCTAGAAATTTATTTCTAGGTTGTTTCCCAAAAAATAATTTTGCAGGTCTCGTCAATAGTGCTATGAGGTATTGTATGATACATTAATAAGAAATATTGAAGCTCTGTTTTTAAATCTTTTTTAGTAGCTGCTGCAATTTTCAATCTTTTTAAAGAGCTCAATTTTGTTTTTCAACTTTACTATTCACCAGGTGTCACTCGATGTAACGTTATGTTTCTATCATCTGAAAAGTTCTGATATAATCCACTTCTGAACTGTGATCTATTATCTGAATGGATATAAACAGGGTTTCCAATATCTACATCCTACTAAAAGCTGTACGCATTTCGTTTAACATAATTTTTGTTGTAATTTCCATAACTCTTGGATGATAATCGACCATTACAAACATATACTGACCATTGGGTAAAGGTTCCATAAAATCTAGACTAACATGCTCTCAAGTCTCTTTAGGTAATTTATTTTGATTTATAGGTTCTGCTTTTTAAATTAATTTAGGCCACCACACTTCAGTTCTTAAATTTCTTTCATTAATTGCCGAACCGATCTTCAATATTTTATGTTGTAAACTCTTTGATATAGGTATTTTGTCTCTCATTAAAATTAGTTTTCCTATAACATATACCTTCTCAATTCTCTAGTCAATTAATATTTTATGTTTTCCTGACTCTGTTTCAATTTTTTTTTCTTGATGACTTTTCGGCTATCATATATAATTTGTTTCCTATTCATTTTCAACTTTTAATAATCTGGAAAGTGGATCGGTAATGCCTTCACTTCCTTTTTAATAAATCACTTTATACATAAATGATTATATCCTTAAGATCCATCGTTGAATCCTTGTGGTCGGTCTTGACTTTTCTGAAAAAATAAATTCCAATGCTTTGTAATCTGTATTAAAATCAACCTCACATTCTAATAAGTAATCTAAATATTTTCAAATCCCTATACTCCACTTAAGGTTTCCTACTTAGTTTGTGAAAATTTATGGTACTTTTTTGAAATGTACCTAAAACTTCACAGTTGTTGGTTTTCTCTTTCAAAATTTTAAAAGCACGTGTATGTTCCTTTATCTTTTTAAATTGTGATTATTCTTTGTTAGATTTCGCAAAGGACTATTAATTGTAGATAAATTCCTTGTACACTTTCCACAGAAATAAACAAAACCTAGAAAACTTTAAATTTTAGTTGCGTTCATGAGTTACCTAACTTTCTGAATTACTTGAGTATTAGTTTTCATTTCCTAACAAATTAATCTTCTTGGTCCCTGAGGTCCTACCTCACCCTGACGTATCATTACCAAATTTCTTTTTTTTTGTACTTTCGGCATTCCATTGTGAAGAAATATAGTTTTGGTCATAGGTTGCATGAAACATTCTTATAATCCATTCTCGCGAAAAAAAGTTAAAAACAAGAGCAATGCGTTTACAGTAAATAAATCTTTGATAGAGCAATAAGAGAATATCACACAAATTACAATAATAGATAATTCCCTACATTGAAAAATTACAGTCTGATCGTTTCCTTCAAAAAGAAAGCTCGAGATGAACATCTCGGTACGCCGCACCCAATTCTATATTAATAAAAAAGAAAGACAGACAGTAAAAGGGAAAGGTATTAAGGATCGTATCTTTCAAGATGGTAATCAATAATGAGATACAGCAATTTTTGCAATTTAAGAGAAGCTTTTAGCAAACAAATTAAATTATGTCTACAGCTCATTTCAATTTCACTAATAGAAAAAATTATCTTAGTTATGTAAAGCGGTTTATTATCTTTATAACGACTAGACTGTAACAGTTTGGAGTTATATTTAAATACGTTATAAGTTTACGAAAAGGTTAGTAGATTTATGTTTATACCCCAGCGTCGTTGAGAGAAAGTTCTTAATTGGACTCTTACCCCATTTCGGTACGAAGAGAATACTTGCGTTTAATGTACCGTGCGTTTTCCTTGTAATGCCTTATCCGTATTTTGACATTTTGAACAGCAGCACGACGTTAATGAGGAAATAGTAATAATTGTATAATGCTTTGTCATAGTTTTAATCATTTCTTCTGTATATTGCAGTTTCTGACTCACCTTTAACTCACGTTATTTTCCGTTTTACTTAATAATAAAGTACTTTTATTTAAAAATACAGCAAGTAGTGTAAATTGTTATTTATTACCCCCAAGCAGCTTAATCGATACAGATTTATGTACATAAATTTCCAACAGATTTGGTGTTAAAATCTTTAATTACTAAAAGGCCGCCCACGTCGTCGTAAGGTTTATGAATAGTTTGTGCTTTGTATTTACAAACTGACTCCCACGGAAATGTTCTCCTTAAACGTTCATTTATGAATACTAATTAAACCCGCTTGAGAGATTTTTGCAGAACGCCCCCACAACCATCATCTTGAAAATTTCAAAGCTTTTGAATTCTTTAGAGAAATTTTTTCTTAGGATATTTTCATTTTCATCTGACATATTTTATGATTTTTAAGTTTGCGGCTTAGAGAAAAACCAGAAGTGTTTGGGATATCAAAATAGAAACTAAAGTCGTACTTGAAAATCTAATTAGAATGAATGAAAAAAAAAGTTAGTTGCAGTCTCACTCTAATGAGAGTAGCGTATACTACGTTGTAAATTATCAAATAATAAAATTGGGTGTGTGCTGTCTAGAAGTGTATCTTAATATTGTTAAAATGAAAGTCGCGCTGTCTTTGATTTTTCCAAAACAGTCTAAAGTACCAAGTGACTGTTTGGTTCTACTAAATAAAGGAAACAACAAAAAAGGAAAATCGAACCTGGATAAATACTTGATCAAATAGTAGTAACACTTTCAGTAGCGGAAAACTAAACGATCCTGATGAAAGCGGGTTTTCTTACTTCCTGTAACTGTCAACTTAAGCTGTTTAAGGTGTTAGTTTTCTTCACTTCCAAAAAGGTCTGCTCGATTTTTTAAAACTACTTTTTATGCGTACTACCTACTATGTATAACAAATGTTTTAAAGTTAGACCCCGACTAAGCTGTGTAGTATACATGTTTTACAAAAGCAACATTGATAAAAAACAATTCTAAAAAATCGAGTTTTTAAGCTATTGATGAACGTATATTTGTTACGGTCAGGTTTTATAGGATCATTTAATGCTTAATCAACCGACAAACGAAAAAATATTACTTCCATTTTTTTATAATTCGTTGGTAGCGTATTTACCGCGTGGAACAATTATGGTGCAATAAATCTTTATTTACTTTTTCTGGTTTTTCGGTCCGTAAAATTGTAAAATATTTTAATAGGTTTATAATAAAATCTCGCAATTCTAAATAGGGCCAATTTGTGCTGACATCACATGTGATACTACATTACAGGAATCAATTTTCGCCTACAACAAATTGCCAGGTAATAAAAAATGACATTTATATGTCTGATTTATAGCAGCCTTTATTGGGACGTTTATCATAGGCTGTTCGATTGAAAATCGCTTATGGAAAGACCGTTGTTTAAAATATTCAATGATAACTGGCAGGTGTGTGGATACATTAAACTCCAATTTAGTTTGAAGTACTTTGTAATAAATTTATGAATGTTTTTTATTATAAATATTTAAACTTTAATGTGACCTATATATTTTATAATTAAATAAATCAAGCAATCTATCCGCGAGTTGAACGAAATCTACAGAGGTTGTCACCTTCCAGAGCAACCGAAATTAAAGTTGAACCACACAAACTACAGGAAGTGACTTATAGATTTCAGGTTAGGAAATACTTTCAGATGCGGAACAAGTTCAAGTTAAATAAGGCCAAACATCAAAACAAAGATACAACCCGCTTACCCTCCCTCAGATGAGGCTTGCTACAACCACAAAAAAATTCGCTGCCTTTAACAATTCTCTAAAATAAACTTCCGTTGAACTGACCTCCAGGGTCGAATTCTCACAGCAGGGACGATTCCACCCTTTAAAAGAGTTCAAGTTTAACAACTAAAAGACGACTTGGCGATGTAAAATCTGGTAACTCACACCATGATCTAGCAGCAAAAGATTTACTTATGAACCGAAAAGATCCCTTTCTTATCAGGACTTAACAGTTAGTTACAGTTTGTGTAGAAAAGAAAACTAATACCCGATACGAATGAACAGGTAAGAAGTCTCCATGTTAATTCATTTTGGCTAAACCAAAACCAAAAGATTAACCACACATGGGCTACCTTTAGAGAAATGAACAAGTAGGAGTTACATAATCAAATTACACCGATCCACTTATCAGAAGATCAAGAATAAAACATAAAACAAAGTTGCAAGGTTGTAATTAGACATGAGATTGCAATTTATACGAATCACTAAATCGTGATACGGATAATCCAAACTTAATCAAATTGTTAACAAAAATTTACAAATAAAGTAATCTTAACCTAAAAATAATCACAGCTGTAAAAGTTCAACCTATTTTGGAAAATAAAGTTAAACACGAAAGAAATATACCCTGCGTCTCGTTAGCAGATGTAGATAAATCAGAAAAGTTTGCCAACCCTAATAATTGATTTCCAGATTTAAAAGAAGCTAGAAAACTTACTTGATATCGCAGTGTGAACTTAATAGTATCAAAGAATTATCATTCCAATGAGAGAGAACTATCAAACAAAACAGAACACAACGGAAGCACAGAAGAAATATAATCACATGTAAAGGAAGCAGAAGTGACTGTTACATATATCCTCTTGCTTAAAAAAAAACAATAAAAAAGAATCAAAGTCGAGAGACTATGCGACTAACAAGGTGCAACCTTCCAAAGATCTCATAGGTCCGGAACTCAGAATGGAATTCAAAAAAGCACAACTAGTGCATCAAAATATCCTACAGCACATCCAATAAGCTCAAAAAAGCAACAAATGCTTAAGATCTGAACAGAATCTAACCTATAAAACAAAGAATTGAAACACGAAATTCACCAACAAAGAAAAAACTCGCCAAGAGATCTCCATCATGCAATGATTCAGAAAATTTAAGGTCTCTAGATCAAAAAAAACCTGAATAACTAATCAGCTAACACCAGAATATTCCAACATTTAGCATAGTCAGGAATTCCTAACTACAGGGAACTCTACAGTTCTCACAGTAAGAACGCCAAATAAAATTTCCCGAGAATCAGGGTAACTACCCCTACTCGAACAAACCCCACGGATTTGCTATAACGAACTATCGTTCAAGGTCAGAAACCACACACAAAAACTTCAAACTGGAACAGCAACGGACTACAAAATAATGTAAGAGTGGCGCTGTCTTTACGAAGGTAAAGGTAAATAAACAAAGAAAGGTGAGTCACCTAAGGTTCAGAAAATATGAACCGGTAATATTCACATTTAAAGAGCATGATACTCTTAAGTGCACTAAGCACATCTAACAAGTTACTAAATATCCAGTGGAATGAAAGTTAAGTACTAACCCGTACCAACCCTAAGCAAATTACGTTAAAATAGCTAAGGGAAGCATCCCATAACCATGCCTATCAGAGATAACCAGGAGAGGATTCTCTATGGTTGTAGCAAAAGGATAACGTCACTCAATACGGGCAACCACCGCTGCAAGATGGAAGTTGCGGAGTCGTCCATTGTGTCCTCGAGGGACTAACACAACCCGTAGCAGTGACAATTCCTAGGCTCTAGCCATAAAAATACTGTACATCAGCTATCTCGATAAATGCAATCCCATTCCATAACTTCTAGAAAATCTAGATCTTCTAAAAAGGAAACACCAGATCCCTAAAATCCTACTTCATCCCACAAAAACACAAACGATAGCCGTAGATAACCCCGGAAGATAGGTAGGCCTCCCACGAAAGGAAGTTAGGCGGCAATCATGTAAAATGCTGTTTCCACACTTAAACATTTTTAATTTGTGTTATATGGAAAATAAGGACACCTTTGCAATCTTGAGGCTTTAATAAATACAAATAAACAGTTTGCTTTCCTCTTAATCGCATATGAAAGCGAAAATTTGAATGGTAAAGGTGCACTTTTTTCCGTTATTGGCACGTTCGTCCGACATGCGCAGTATTTTTGACCTACCAAAGCATTCGACTTACAATATATGGCGGACGGACGTGTCAATAACAAAAAGCAAATGCACTTTTACCATTGACATTTTTGGTTTTATATGCGATTAAGAGGAAAGCAAACTGTTTATTTGTATTTATTAAAGCCTCGAAATTGCAAAAGTGCCTTTATTTTCCACAGAAACTCCATATAACGGGAGTTATAAGTGTCTAAGTGTGGGACCAGCATTCTACATGATTGCCAGTTAGGTGACCAAAAAGAATCTTTCATAAACCAGCAAAGCAGTACAACTCCACTTACACCAGAAGGAGAACACAAGGTTGTCTTTAAAGTGTAAGAAACCAACTTTTTAACGAGAGCTGTCTAACCACTTAAGTACGCAAACGTCCCCAATTACAAAAACACAACGCATATAAAAAATAAAGACACATTGAAGTTGTATTTTTACAACACCGAGTCATTAAAAATGTACTAAATAAAGCAGGAAGAGTAGAGAATAGAAAATAGCAAAGAGGAAAATTAGAAGGAGAGCAGGGCATACACACAGACACATTGGCTCAAATACAATAGGGTACGAATACCAAACAGAAAAGAGGAAGAACACTTATGGTAAGATTGAAGCCAGATGTACAACCAGTAAAGGAAAGCATAAATTTAGTTCTAAGGAAACCAGGGAGTGAGCCCAGAAACACCTCTCGTGGAGCTGACATTACTCACACGGAAGAAGACAGACACAAAGCAAGGAACTGAGGAGCAAGAAATCCAAACAGTAGCTACTCCGTCGCCCAACCAACCATGCTATAATAAACTCAGGATCAAGATTCCCAGAATTCCAGAATGCCAACTACGGCACCATCACCAAGATTAGAAATCTTTTCCTACATCAGTCTGCACTAGAACAAAAGAAAACTCTGAAAACTATCTCGAATTTAGAAAAATAGAGCTAACAGAGTTGACACTCCGGATTGACGATCTGCCAACTCACAAAAAACTTAGCAAACTGATAAAACTCTGAAACTCTGTAATAAGATACAAGCAAAAATAACTCACAACCTCATAAGGCAAACGACGCTTATACGAAAGCATCCTGAACCTTACCTCCCGATGAGCGACTCTGCTCTAAACTAATCCAACTCAGCCCACAGCTGAATCATCACAGCACTCAGCACCACGCTGAATCCAGTCGATCAAACCGAACACAAAACAAAACGCTCAACCTCCCACTGAGCTCGGATTCTTCTAACGAGCCAACACTGCTTACGCTAGAAACAAACCAACAAACTACTCTTTAGCACAACTCGCTAAACAGATACAAGAAACCAAAACAAAAACGACGACAGAAGCTCTACCAGAGTTCTTAGTGGATGGTATAAAAATATAACAGAAAAGAATAACTTTTCGGACATGAGTACAAACAGAAGAGATGACCACGTCTGCTTAAGTAAAATGTCTCACGAAGACGAATGCTAATAAAGTGCGGACTATGTTGGAGGTGTCTGATGTAGTGGCTACTCCGTCGCCCAATCAATCTCTCTATAACGACGAATGTAATAAAAATTCACATAAATATTTGCGTAGCAGAACCTACCTACATGTAGAATAGAGACTTAAATAAATCAAATACATTTAACACCTACAACAGCAAGTAACACGGCTACTGAAGCAGCAGCTTTATTTCACACAAATACTCTTCCTCGGAGTCCTAACTGCGGAACTAACCGACACTAAAAGCATCTTCAAAAGATAATATAGAAATGTACCTGAGTAAGTCAAAAATTCTACTGCTACACATGTACATGCAATAATCGATTAGCAGAAATAAGCTTCCTTGACTACTTCTACTCTTTAAGAACCACATTCTCAACCTAACAAAACGAGAGGAAGCGTTAGCTTTCCAATTCCCCAAAAAGCTTCTAACCAGGGGAAACCTATTTTCCCACATACTCAGACAGTGAGCAGTGGAAATCACCTCAGCAACGATGGATCTAAGATTCCACCCCTAACAATTAAATAATCGGCAGAATGCCAATAACATAAATTAAGAATTTAATCTTCTTTTACACAGGAACAAAACAAACTGTATCCCGTGAAAGAAAATTAGGCCACATGTCCCACAAATTTACTCCCTAAAGTCTATAGCTCGCAGACGAACAGAGTGATCTTTTTACGAATAACACACTTTATGAACTGCTAACTTAGCAGAAATTCCTTTTGCTTCATCCGACAAGACCGTGTTGACCTTCCACACGTGCTCGTCTAGTTGGAACTCCACGTGAGGCTTCTTCATATTATACATACGGGTGTTCTTCTCGTACGCGGACCTTATACGCGACTTCATCTTCGTAAAAATCTCTGGAAGTTACTCCAGGGCCTCAACTAACTCAGAGTGCTTAGCTAGAGACATGTCGGCTTCTGGCACACCAAAGGATACTGTTAACGAGACATAATTATCACCCAAATACTAAGACGTTTGGTATGTATCCCATCACTTCATGCACAACACTCTTAATTGCTTTGGAAATGTGAGGAATTTATTGATCCCACTCCCGATGGCTTTCTCTTATATACCTCCTAACGGCAGTTATCACTACTCCATCTACACGCTCAGAAGTATTCACCTGCGAATGATAGCGCGGATATACCACGATCTTACTTTATATTTTTTGAGAAGAGACCTGAACCTATCATTTGTGAATTGGTCAGCGGCACTTGAGAAACCCCAAACACCAAAAACATCTGGTTCTTCAAATAATCAGATATGGCCTGAATAGGAAGACACTCATCAGTCTACCTGCTTGCAAAGATTCACTTCTGTCTTACATTGTATGATATAATGATAGACATCCTTCCGAAGGCCTGGCCAGTGATATAACTTTGATATCCCCCGTGCTTCGCAGAAGGATCATTATGTCAGCTCTGTAAAATTTCAGCTCTCTCTTTGGGAGGTACCACATATTTCCATTCGGGAACATTACTACGAAGCGAGAACGAATTCGGTACAAACTTCAACAGACGATCACCCTTAACCCTTCACAACGGAATACCATGGATCGATCGTAACTGTATCTATCTCCGACAAGGAGCCCGGGAAAGTACATCCGGCGTGAATTCAAATTGTTCCAACTTAACGGCCCGCCTAGCCAGCCGACCAGTGGGGTCCTTCAAATTTCGAAGCCAAAGAAGACTGTAGTCGTCGGTAATGATTCTGAAAGACACCCCTTCGGCGTAGGGTCGAAGAAGGCACTCTCTTTCTTCTCAGTACGGGAAAGGGTTCGACTTATGAACGTGATAGAATGTTCTTCCCCTTCATCCTCCTGGACTATTGTAAATTTAGAGACATATTTCGAGAGTTACTCACCTGCTTGTTCTCTTTATCGGTACATACGTCACAGCCTGATATTCTAATTGTCTTGTGGGTTATCAACGATGATATTTTTTTGCACACGTGTATCAAACGCTACCGATCAATCCTTAAGATAAATGTTTCAGATTGGCTAATAATAATTCAAGTTGCTAGACGTTACTAATTTTAAATGAGATAGGTCTGTCATAAAATATCAAACAGCTACAAACCTGAAAATTAGTGAATCTTGCAAAAATCTTCAAAAAAAGTTAGTTTGTGCCAACAATTAATTTTATATATTCTAGAGTAATACAGAAAATTCGTTATAAACTTAAAACTTAACAGCCAGCTTTATTTCCATCAAGCTAATAACTAAATAGAAATAACCTCGCTTTTAGTGAGGTGCATAATTATTTATAAAAAAAGCTAAATATTATTGACCAACGCTTTTTAAAATTCTTAAATAAACAATAAAACTGAAAGCTTCTACAAGAAACTGATTTTGGGGTCAAGTCGAGCTTAAAACTGTTTACTAAAGATTTATTTATCGATACCCTAACTTTCATCCTTCCAATTTTACTTTCCAGGATTTCGGTATCAATAAACAAACTAAGGGAAAAGCAAATAAATTTAAAATAAGAGTGGCATTTTTACAATTAGGTCAAACCTTTTCTCGACCGGAATTTTGCGTGCGTTTTTCCTTATATAAATGTTCCATCTCTTTTTTCTACTATCTTCTTACAGATCCTCCAGTCCCTTTTAACGTAAGCAAAATCTAGTGATTATTGGTTAAATTTGGTGTTTTCGACTGCTGACGTTGCTTTACTGTTCGACCCATTTTCTCTAACAGCAGCCGTGCCGAGTAGTAGGTACGATATTAGCTGAAAAGTTAGATCTTATAATCTGTAATCAAATGCAATCATTGATGTATTTACATGCACATGCAATCTGCACGTTATTTGTAAATTATCCTAAAAGTTACACCCATTGATTTTAAAATTACACAAAATGTAAAGAGTGGAATTTCCATTACATCCCTGTTTGTCGATACGAGCTTGTGTCATGGTGTAAATTTGGTGTCAGCATTGCGGTGTACTGATAACGTGTTGAAGTTAAGGTCAGTGATCTGTAACAATTTGTAATTAAATTGTTTCAACATTGTTGGACAGGATTTGGTTTTTCAGATTTAGTTTTAGAGGGGAAATGAGTGGGGGCATATATTAAGAGAAAGGCGAGGAAATTACGGCCAAATAGTAATTTCGTGAACCCTCATTTAATCTCTTTGAGGGTATTAAGATCATCCTGAGAGAACAAAATTCACAGATTTAATAAGTACACCAGCGTAATAGCTGCAAGATTTGTCTTCTTAATTTTTTAATAGCATTCAGCAGTTAATTGCATTGCTTTTTTCTTGTTTTAAAATGTTCTAAATGAATTTTTTAGTGAATATTGTGGGATTTAATTTAAAAATTCTGTAAAATGCTGAATTGCTTAAAGGTTGATTTTACATGACTAAAATGATAAAAAATAATTTCTCATCGCTTTTGGTTTGAAGATTTTGTTTGTTTCTTCTAAAATATATGCCAGTAATCAGTTCTTATTAGACCTTAATGACACTATTACTTTCGCATTATTTAGACAATAATATTTTAATTGTTTTCTGTGAAATTTTAAGAAAATAATGAGCAGGTGTTAGATAATTCAGGAACATAATTCAAAAAAAATTTTATTGCATTTAAAAACATTATTTCTCAAGGTGGTTTTTTTTACATCATTAGTGTGCTTTCATTTTTAAACACTAGACACTAATACCTCTCAGAATTTAAATCATTTAATTTATAAGGTGTGCATTTTTATTTTAAAAAGTGGAATTTTAAATGCCTACAAGAATGTACTCTTCCATACTCAAAGAGAAAATTAGAGAAGCTAGACAAGCAAAATTCCATTCTTGCAATATTTATTGATATCCTTAAACGACATAATATCAAGCATAACATCATAAATATCTTTTTATTGGGTCCTTGCAAGGAAGTCTTCCTTCTTTCTATAACTATAAAATAGCTTCTCTTATCACTTTTTAGGTTTGCATAAAATGGAGTGCGTGACATAATACTTGACTGATCATTATTGAAATAAAAACTTTATGTAAGTAGCATTTCACTAAAAATTACTATCTCAGTAGTCAATTTCATTCAATATCAAACTGTAAAAACAAGGCGTGTGGCTATCAAATGCAAAGAAGAAAAAAACCATGAATAATGAAGGGAATGTAGGCTATGTGATCTATTGTTAGCATATTCAGGCTGCTTCTGTTGTTGTAAAAGTGGGTTAATTACTAATTTACATGAAAGTTTTTATCCGAATCACTACAACACTGGTACTGATAGATAAAATCTGATTCGCAAAAGCGGGCGTCTTTATCAGGCAAATTTCACCGCCTGCAATAATATTACCCTTGAGCAGCAAATTGGTTGGTTTACATTGTTTAGCAAGCAAAGAATATTTTGCTCTTATAAATATCATTTTTGTAATAAATTCTATTTTTTTGCTAGTGTATTGATTTTTCTGAATGCTATCTGTTACATACGTGCTTTATTTGAGAAAAAAAAATAAATGGAGAAAAACTCTTGTAGGTATCGTTTCAAAATGAAAACTTTGATTGTGATACTCGTTCCAGAAGATAATGAGACAGGTTTATAGTTTACTTTTTTTGTTTTTCTCTTTTTTCTTTATAAATGTGTACTTTGATTTAACTCGATGTCATGTTGACTGTATCACACAAAATAATTTTTTTATAATAACATTTATCAGGTTGATATTAAATAGAAATTTAGAAAAGAAATAAAAATACGTGGGACAATACTTGTAGGTAATAATAATAAATACAAATCTACTTATTACGAGTACAAACTAGTCAAAGTTTATGCAAGAAAGGGTAAAAGGTATTATTACCCTGCAAGAAATCGGATTTGCATGAACTCACGTAGAGAATCAGAGGCGCTAGGTAGAATATAAAAAGCGTAATAACAGAGAAAAGTTCAATTTTGTCTAATTACAGCCACCTTACAATCATAAAAGATTTTAAATTAGCCAGCATTAAAACTTTCGCTGTGTGAAAAACACATCGTTGTTCTAGTGGTTTGAACTTTAACCAGAATCGACACCTAAAAATATTCAAAGAAACAATACACATAAGTAATTAATGAATAAAATAAAATAAAAACGGTAAGTTAATTTCATTAATTAAATTTAATGTTTCAGTAACCTAACTACTTTGTATTCTATGAAAATTTTTAAATTATAGTTTGATACACATTAGTACTTTACAATATTTTGTTCGTTTTTCATTTTATTTTGTACTACACATTCTGCATCGTGGACATTTTGCTTGATCTTCGAGGAAATGAGTTTCAACCCCTCTGCTAAACGAACTTCTTCTGAAACTGACTGCTTATTGGTCAAAAATAAACAGGTTTATTCCCTTCGTTTTCGAGAACTGAATCCATTGATAAGCTGACGTGCTAATTGTATTCTAAAGTTGAGTTGATCTGATAAAACCATAATAATAAGATAAAATCATTTATAGTAGCCATATCTATTATAAAATAAAAAATTCTATGCTACTATTTCAGTGATTGTCGTCCAATGGTATCTTTCTTTCAATTTCACATTTATGTGACTCACCAATAGATAACACAGGCAAATAGTTATAAACTTCACGACATTTTATGTTTAGATGGTTTAGCAGTGGCCGGAGTTTATAAAGTTTGTCATACTGTGGGCCACCTCTAGGTGGGCATGCGTCACTGTTGTTATAGTGTAGGTATTGGATAATTTTTAAAAATCTTCTTAAGAGCATCACATTCGAAATAGATGTTACACCCAAGCAAAGGTCAGAGCTCCAATGGTTTGCTATGTGTGGCATATTATGAATGCCCATCAGTATCAAACATCCTAAATATGCACTCAGATTTTCTACCAAAAATTTATCCCAATTAGCCCCTTTTTGTTGCGCCTACAAATTAGTTTGCTCTACAATCCATTGCAGAATGTCGTCTCCTAACAGTGCTTTGAAGTATGCAAATTGGGGCTTCTATCAGAATCTACACATAAATTGTCAAAGTAGGTAGAATTGTAGCTCTACACAGACTCATTTTCTTGGTTTTCTGCATCGATGTCTTCTAGTTCGATTTCTTCTTCAGGAAATAAATTCCATGGTGCAGGAGTGGCAGACGTTCCATCAGGAAATTCAATTTGTTTATCAACATTAGCCGCAATGCTATTTTGGGAATGTAATTTTCCACAGTTTCTGGATCTAGTTCAACATCTGAGTTATATTCTTCATCTGACATACCGTTGAGTGCTTCTTTAGCCTGCTTAGGATCATTTGGATTCCACACAGTAGACATCTGAAAAGAAATTAATACTACTTTATGTTTCTCAGAAATAATTGTGCCAGTTCCTAGCCATCAGAAAGATTTTCAAATTAAATAGCAACGCAATCACGCTGAAGAACGCACAAAAAGTTGATTTTATTTATTTTGCTTCCTCAAAGATAAGCGGCGATGGGAATAATCTCTTGAGAAATCAAAATTTGTTGAAAACTGAAAGTATTATTCAGGAGCACTATGTCAGGGTATGAAATTACAAATATAACTGAATATCAAATTCAATTCAAAAAGCTTCTTGACTTACCTTTCCACAATGTAAAGGAAGTTTTTCCGCAATAATCGCACAATTCTCACATAAGTATATACACAACCTCAATAATACACCAACAAGCCTACTACATAAACGAATACATCAATACGTACAGTTGCAGTGCCGGTTGCTTTTTTTTTCTAGCTTAGGATTTACACCAGCAGGTAACGGCACTTCCAAAAGGTGGGATTTTTTTAAATACCGTCAGTATAGTGCAATATCAAAGGTGAGAATGATATTTCCCACCGCCCACGAATGGGTTTTAAACAGAAGCATGTTCATACCCCACATAAGATACTTTTATTTTCATAAATGCAACGCAGGTAGAATTAAATATAAATAATATAAGCACAGACCTTGGAAAGTTAGGTAAACTAGTTATGTTTTAACTTAATTGTTCACCAAATTTCTACTGCATATACTTGCACATCAGGAGCGTGTAGCCGCAACTTGGATTAAAATAAACCAGCAAAGTAATTAGCTGAAAAGATCTATACGATCACTCAAAATCAATTAAGATGCTTGGGATAAATGATGATGACATGTCATGTACATATATCTTGACGCCATGTGGCTTGACAATTTATTAATTCCTTTTTTTAAATTGAGTCTATCAGTGCTAAAACGGCCTAACCCCACACATACTTTTAAGACAATGAACAATTAAAATTGGACAACAGTTAGAAGTTTGACAATCTAAAGAGTCTTTATATTAAAAATAGGAATCTACTAGCATTACAACAAAAAACTGTGACTGAGTAATTTTCAAAAAAATGTGGGTTAAGCTGTTTTGGATTTTCAAAAATATAGGATAGTTGTGCTCATGAAAACAAACGTAATTGCTAAAAAATTTACGTTCAATATTACTCTTGTTTCGTGTTATCAGTAACAAAATTATTCATCGCTTTTATCTTCTGAGTAAATGTCTTCAGATGTTTTCAGATTTTTGTTTTGGTGGTAAATTGAAGAGATGTAGTCAGTAAGCTTTAGAAGGTTTCTTTTCATTGTTGCATTTATATTAAGGCTATCTGAATAAAGAAGTTCAAGATTAATTAGAACACAAGCTCTACTTGATTTTCTTTTGCTGATGTCAACAGATTCAAATGGAACACATTCATTGTTTAAAAATTTGCATTAAATCATGAATGGTTTTGTGATTGTGTAATGCAGCAACTGTACCTTCAACTACTCGACTTTAGATTTATTTAATGAAATTTTTTGATTTGTCACTTGTCTTTCTAAATTTTTCGTAGAGCAGAAATCTTCTTTGGTCATCTTTATTACTTTAAGCGATTTTTCTTCTTGCCGCTTCAATAACCCTGTTCCAGTCGTTTGAAAGAAATATTGCTAAAAAAACTGTTTTGCTTTTTTATTAAACCAAAATCATGGTCGCAGAGAAGGTACGAGTGCCCACTTAGTAAGAATTTATGATGTATTGTTCCTACCAAGAAGAGGCCAGACGAAACAATGCAGTTACATAAAGTAGGCATTTTCATATTCCAATTTTGTCCGCCGCGCTGATCAGAATACATTATTAACTTTTTGTAGTCACAACATGTTGTAGTATACAAGAGCCTACTTCTTGTGGTTCCCCTAGCTACAATAGATTCGTCTCGCTTATACCTGTTATGTATGCCCAAGCAATAAGCCCACAACTGTCGTTTATAATAGCGAACTCTCGTAGATACCACTGGGGTATCTAAAAGTTCAAACGCAATTACTGTTACATCTTTAGGATTATTCTTAGTCATATCTCTATTTCTTGTCATACCTTCACGTGCGCTATCGGCTTTTCGGTGATGCAAAACTCGTTCTGTACATAACATTCTTTTCATCACTTGCTGCCCTTATCCTGGTAGCAAATGCGTCATACTTTCTGCATGAATCTGTTACCGGAGCAGGGAAGTGTATATTGAAATGTTTTAAAAATATATCGCGGAAGAGGTACATTGATACAGGTGAAGGTTTGTCATTTTCAGAATTCTTTTGATAAAGTTCATCCATCTTTCCATGACTGGGTGCCAAGAATTTTCTGTTAAGATTTTTCTTGCGAGAATAATGTGACTGATAAGTGGAAATTTAGAAATGAATGTTCTAACTTCTTAAATAGTCCACTATTGAATTATACGACATTATGAATAATCAAGGACTAAAGCGATATATGCGTCTTCAGCTAGTAAAATAATTGCAAAGATTGCTTGAGCCATTGCTACGTTGAGAGTTTGAAACATTTATAATACGAATTTGACTTAACCTCAATATCGCAATTTTGTAGTTTAGGCCCTTTTTGCGCCGATAGCCTTAATTAATGTTTGAGTCAACAGGAATTCATCAAACTTCTCTAAAGAAGAGAATCTGAACACCAGCAGCAGCATCGAGTTCAGAAAGACTAGCCGCCTATTAAAACTTAACGAAGAATCAACAGAGGGTTGCGACAAGATAAAGTTGAACAAAAACGATTTATCCAAAATGAATAACAGGCTTGGAAAGATTAAAATAAATAGCATCTAGCAAAAACAGAACTAAATAGTGCTAATCTGAGAATATGAAGCGGCTCAGTAGTTAATAAAAGGCGATAATTACATTAATCACTTTACAGCACGGAATTTTCTTACCCAATGCCTATCATCAAACTGGGGCCTATAACAGGTGCTTTAAAGAGCTATACGCAGGTCAGGAGTTATAAGAGGTTTTGAATAGATCGTAAATTAATTTTTGAAACTGTATAACATAATTATAAATAAAGGTCGAAAGCAAAAATAAAAGTTTTTAGTCTTCTAAAAGTATCCTAAAAAAGTAAATGTTACAATATGTTGTAGATATAGAACGTTCATAGATTGTTTGGGTCTGTAGCTGCGTTATCGTCCTTTAGATTTTTTCTTCTAGTTTTCTGCTCCTTTTTCTAAAGTCAGTTGCTCTATCTTGTCACATTTGTTTTTCCAGTAGCAATATTTAGTTTCTTGCCTTCTTCTTTTACAATGTAGCAGTATCTTCTATATAAGTGTTGGTCATTTAGATCTCTTGTTGTAGGCCATTTGTCATAGATCTCTTTCCCTTTTTTCCATTAATTGTTCTATATTTTCGTTCCACCAATATCTTTTTTTTTCTTTTTTCATTGTAAACTTCTGCCAAAGCTTCTTTTGCTTTGTTTTGCTTTTGTTTTTATTTCATTATCTGGTACATTTCTTCCGCGGTGCCTTGGGTCATATGCTTAAACACGGTGGATTTATTTTTAAATCCATCTAGGTTATATTTTGAAAATTCTGACATATTCGTTGGCTCTTCGTTTTATTAATGCTGTATTTTGAATATCATAAGCTGCACTCTAAGCAGAAAGTGATCTGATCCACATATGGCCCCCCTTTTTACCTGTAGATCTAATGTGCTGATTTGAGACTTCTGTTTGGTAATAATGTAATTGATAATGAATCTTAAATTTCTTGTTGGTTGCCACCACGTTAATTTATGTATATTCTTATGTTTTGTATTTTGAATAAGAATTTATCAAATATTTCAGTTAATCTCCTTCCTTTGTCATTACCTATTTCTTTGTCGTATTGAGCAACAGTTGAATCATTTAGTTTTTTACCAACTCCTTCATTAAAGTCTCCCATCATCATAATATCTTTTCGATAACCAATATTATTTAATCAGAACATTTTTCAGGTCTTTTACAAACTCATCTTTTGTAGTAACCGTTGCGTTTTTATCTGGGGCATAATTGTACGTCTACTCTACTAATATTTTGACCAAATTTGGTCATGCCAATAATCATAATTTCTTCGTTATTGCAATATGCTTTTTTTATACTTTTAATCTACTTTCTTATTATTGCTATTGCTATGTAATTAAGTTTATAATTACCATGTTATGTTGTCTCGCTAATTCTTGGAAATAAAATATTCGTAGCATGGTTGTTTTTCTCTTGCACAAAATGCAAAAGGCATATTTCAAGGTTCTTGAAATTCAAATACAATAACTTTAACTTGAGCAGCAATAGATATTCCGTTTTCTGCTAATTCGGACAATGCATCTCTTTGATCTGTAATTAGTGTTGTCGGAGATAATGACAACTTAATCTGAAATGCACTAATTCGCAGTATACGAGTAGCTCTTTGATGTCCAGATTTCCACATAAAATGATAGCCAGAAAATTTTGATGTTGTAAGTTTTGGCGATATCTCTGGCTTCTAAAAAATCCAGCAAATTTAGATTGCTTTCATATAAAATTCCCTTTACTTGTGTTTGATCTTTAACAGATAATTTATCAGAAATATGGTGAAGATTTCTAGGTCATTAGATCCAAACATTCTTCTGCTGTCTATCTTTATTTAACTAAGTTTGCTATGTTGCGCTGGTATATGTATATAGCAGTTCTTTGATTATATTGTAAATTCTTGTCCTCTTTTAACTATTTTTCTTTTCTGTTTTTCATTGTTTTATTTGTTTCTATAACTTCTGTTTATATTGGTTCTAAAACATTTTTAGTTCTTTCTGTTTTGTCTATATGTATTCATCCTACTTCTGTATTTTCTTGCTCTTCTAGGTTTTCACTGAAATATTCTCTCCATCTTCTTAGCATTTTTCTATCACCCCCAATTTTTTTACCAGTTAAATTGTTAATGGAAATCTCAGCCTACAGAATGGACCCAATTTGAATTTTCGTTAGTAAAATAATCGCAACTTCGGAGATAATTTTGAAAATATGTACGCCACCGTTTTTTATTATTAATTATAAAAAAAGTTAGGTATTTTATATTCTTCTAGGGTTAAAATTCAATATTGGAATTCTTATTGATTTATAAATAAAAATCTAATCGCTTTGCGGCTCGTTTGCTTAAGTTGGTTTGTCTATAATTCCATTACTACTATTTGTGGCGCTGTAAGAGCCATTTTTTTGCTCGTTCACATCTAACAACTATTTTGGTATCTATCTATCTCAAAACATACGCTTTAGCAAAATTCAAAATAATCTTTTATTGCCCTCGTGTGGACTGCTAAAACTGTTGATTGTTTCTTCCTCAGGTTTGGCTTCTGACAAATCTCGATAAATTTTGAGAGCTTCAGGTCAAACTTGCAACTTGAACATCCTTTCTATTTTGCAAGTTTCAGTGACAGCAAAGTTAATAAGGATGTCTTGCTTGAACAACTTAAAGTTTGTATACAAATTACCGCCTAAGTTTAATTAAATTTCATTATGTTTACCTCACTTTCTGTTTTCGTCTTTTCACGATTGTCTAGTAGGGCTGCACCGTATCTTATATCTTGCTGTCGGTATCATTAAGGCCCTTACAAAACATACATATTAATTCTGCTACATTAGCTTTTAGAAGTCAAATTTTCTTCTTTGTTTTGGATTTCTCTGTTTTACTTCTTTTAATTTCATTTTGAAAAAGTACTTCCTTCAGGTTGTTTTGTATGCATACCCTTTGTATTACTAATTTATACTTATTTTCTAGAACTTCCAGCTTTTGCTCAATAGATTCTTATTGCGCAACTTCTTTTGTTTACTAAATCTGTGCGGTGGTTACATTTATTTCTAGATTTTTCCGCACCTTCCTTAACTTTCCTTTTGGCGTATCCACGTTTTTGATTACTATGTTATTTCTCTTTTTTGATCTTTTCTCGGTTTTCTAGGCTACGTTCAGTTTCTGTCAGTCTCTCTTTTCATCATTTTTAACTTTTCTTTTCTACTTCATTTTTAGTCTTACAGCAACTTAAAATTAGTTTCTTTAAATTTTTCTAGCATTTTAAAAATATTTTGATTGAGTTCATCTCTAATTCTCTGTATTTCTGTTTTAAATTGAACTCTCTTTGCTTTCAGTATTTCTCTTTTATTTGCTCTTATTTCCTTTTTAATCTTTTTCGGCAATTATTTCATTAAGTTTTTAATCTTTTCCAATTCCATATTAAGGTTTCCTTTCTCTTGTTAATTTTGATTGTTTTGGTTTTACCTATGTTAGCACTATTAGTTATATTCTCTACTGTTTCTTCTATACCTCTTTTTCACTTTTGTTTATTTGTTGGTGATCTGTTGGTAAGCCTAATTATTTTGTCTGTGGCTTTCATTTGATGAATTTTAATTTCTATTCCTTTTCCTAGTTTCAATTTTTTTTTCCTGTTTTTTCTTCGTATTTATTATCGCGGAGTTCCGCCACTAGAGTGGTTTCAAAATCTTGTGGCACGCGATCTTCGATGCGCAGAAGACAAATTTTAGCCGGGCGGCCCTACATGCATGATTTTTATAATCTTCTGTCTCTCTTTCTTGTGCAGTAAGCTCCGCCTTTTGCCCTCGCTCAGGCGCTTTGCGGCCCTGTCCGAGGCCGACGACAGCGGCGCTCCGACTCTTTAAAGTTCTCGGAATAACAATGTGACCGCTTGCGGCATGGTCCTCTAACACGACACATCTACCATTAATAAACAAATACAGTCTATTCCGCACCATCTTCTGCAAGCTTTTCTCCCACCGCACCTATCCACCACAGTCCCATCTCTATAAGATTAAGTAAGCCGGGATGCTTGATTAAAAAAAATAAAATGCGGTCAGTTCCGCACACACCTTCTGCAAGCCTTTCCCCCACCGCACTTACCTACCAAGTCCCACATCTACAGGACCAGCCGTTTCTGAGATACGCAAAATCTGTCAAAAAAAAACAAAGCACCGTCGACCCCGCAACGATCTTCTGCAAGCCTTTTCCGTCACCGCACATACCTTCCAGAGTTTCATCTCCCTAGGATCAGCCGTACCTGTGATATGGGATGTTTGCACACATCCTCTGTAAGACTCTCCTTCACCGCACCTGCTTAACAACGTCCCATCTCAATAAAGTCAGGCGTTTCTGAGATGTATCTAAACTGTTAGGGTTGGGGCTGAGTGCTCGAAGCTTGGGCTGCGCCTTTGATCGAGACACTTTTGGTGGCTCCAGCTTGGGCTGTGTCCTCGAATGGGCCACCTGCTTAAAAATATCCATGTATCTAGTCAACAGATAAATAAGCTAAAGACGTCCTCGACACGCGTGCAACTTCAAACAATCCGCCCAAATTTCGAAAAATGATGATTTTCTCTTTTTCTAGCGCGCGACGCTTAAGGCTGAAGAAGCCCCATGAGGAGCTTAAAACGGCCTCCTGCCTTCGACGGGGAAATAACGCTGACTGGATTCGACTCGACTCGCGTGCGACGATTGTATATAGTTGTCTCTTTCCCACATCAAGGATTTTAAATTTTGGAGATTTCGACAAATTTCACGCGCGTCGGCGTATCAGACGTTAATCAAAATCGCTTTTTTACTTATCGGACAATGGATGCCTCGCGCGTCAAATGCGAAACTTGCCTTCCCCTCCGCATTGCGCGACGCCACCTCTGGTGAGAAACGCAAAATAGTAAAAAAAAATACCTGCATCCGCTGCCTCTCTAAATAAGCCAAAGACGTCCTTGACACGCGTGGAAAGAAAATTACAAAAATTTTAGGAAAATCGTAAAAAGTTCATCTTCTCTTTGTCTTGCGCATGGTGATTTGTATATCATTGTCTCTCTTCCACTTCAAGGATTTTAGATTTTTGAATTTTTCAACAAATTTCAGGCATGTTAGGTATAAGCTAAACTTTAATCGAAATAGCTTTTCTTATTTAACGAACTATTAAGGTGAGACTTTCAAACTTCATATATAAATAATGATCCTCTTCAGTAACTTATGCTAAATTTAAACGAACAGACTTTATCGTACGACCATCAGTGACGTCCTTCTCTACACGAATGACATCTGGAAGCAGAGAAATGTTTTGTACTCTGCAACTAGTGCTGTCTCTTGCATTCTGGTCAGGCGTACTATTAGAAAAGAAAGAATAATAGTTGGTAGAACAGTACCAAACCAAAGGATCGTCCTGCATTTTAATCAGGCATACCTTAATAAGGTAGAATGAATAATACTATACTACTACTAATACTAAAATTACTTTGTTTAGTTAACAAGCCATCAATTAGTATGTACGTACAGTTGTCATTATTACCAAAAAACTTGTTGTCGCTCACCAAGTTTTTTCAACCTCAAAGATGACCTCGTAGGAAAGCTTATACAACTTTTTGTGTTTCCTATTTTAGAGCATATCTCACTTAAAATATAAAAAGAGTGCACATAATCTTATCTAACTAAGTTTAACAGTAAGCACTTTTCTTACAAATTTTAAATGAAGGTTACTAGAAATTTACGCAACACAAGCTATCGGCAAAACGCAAACAATACGTTGTGTTCAGATGTGAGTTTCGGTGACAAAACAAATGTCGAACAATACAATGCATGTAGATCATGTGCGGGAATTCAATAACGCAGAATCGACTTAAACTTCAGAATGGTTTTAACAACATAATCGATGATTTCCACTCTTTTTGTTTTCTTTTAATGCAAACTAGGATTTTCCGATAATTGTTTGATGAAAATGGAATTTCTACACGGGACAACTAGAAATATCTGAGCTGGAAAGCTTATAGAGATATAATGCTTTCAAAATAAATTAAACAGAGGAAGTTTCCAAATTTCTGTTAGAAACTAAAATGAGAACAGTTGTCGTGTTTTTACCTTTTTATAATCACAAAATTGAATTCTTCTCTTCTCACTATTTACTGTTTTGTATTTTATTCCTATTTACACTAATTAGCCTTTACGTAATTTTTATAATTGATTTATCAATCAATCTAACTCTTTTATTAATTTAATTTAGTATATGTGCATAAAATTGTACCTTCCTACGTTGTCAGGAAAGTTATTAATATATCGATAACTTTTAAGTAAGCTTTACTTCTTAAAAACACAGATTGATACAAATCTAAATTTTTTATCGAATGTATAGGCTCAAATTCGAATAAACAAATGGTACCTACTTGCAGGTTTAAAGTATTGATCACTCCCATTTGCTATTTCTAGTTATAGCTAATCCATTATTATGTCAATTAGTAAATCAACCATCAAATTGTTCGTAAATTTAACAATTACTGGTTGCGTACTAATGAAACATGTTATCTACATAATGCAATCACTCATTTATCTAATAAATTAAATTATAGATTCTCTTGTCGCTCAAGCAAGTAACCCGATTTGAAGTTTCACTTGCATTAAATCAAGAACGCAAATAAGTTTCCAAACAAAAAGAAACAACAAAACGGCTATTTACCGACAATTTTATCTCAAATCCTGTCACTTTGGCAACCAAACTTTAGTCAGATAGCTTTAAAATTTTAAGAGATTGAAGTACTTGATAACGCTGAAAAGTACGGTTAAGGCGCACGCAGTAAATTATTCAGTAGATGTCTATTTTTGGGGATTGTTACAAAGTGTTACTTGAAACTTTAACAAACTTGAGCGCTTTCCATCCCCTTGAATTTCGTCCCTTACCGCAATAAAGGTAAAACATCAAATACACGAGCCGCAACTCAAGAATTCGCTAGTTTCGCCCAAAAGAGACCTAAAATCAACAATTTTACGATTGGTAATTATATACGGGCCGGTGAAACGTACGTGCTCGACAAAATTCTGACCGACCCAAGAATTTGAAATTACCAAGACATAATGAATGATTTATATTAGAGGAAGTCTTCATCATAAAATCAATGTTTGGTCTTCAAAAGAAAGTAATGAAGTTTTACATCGTAAGAGAGTGGTGGTGAGGAGATTTGAATCAATAAAACTTCCCTGGAAACGGGCACAGAATTAAGGGTACTAGAGAATTTCTGATTCACCTTAAAATTTTAATAAAAGAAGTTAAATTTCATTGAATGTATAAATAATGATAACATAAAAACAAGCCGACATAAAATATTCATTGAAGTTGCGTTTTATATAAAATATTAAACCACAAGGTCACGCATTTGATTTCAAATTTAAAATTTACACAGCTCTGACGTCAATCTGAAGGAAATGAAATTTTATGTTTGGGAGGTATACCTTTTTGAAATTTTATTTCGTTTTGGGAGAAATATAGCATATTATTTCATTTGTATATACTATGATATACACTTCCGACGGTTTTAACATTTAGAAGTACGTAAGTAAAAGAAAATAAGGTTAGATGTTCTTTGGAAACGATACATGACCTAGGTGAGATTGTTATTTGGTCTAATTGTAAGAACGCTCAGTAATTAGCAAAACGCGAAAATTAAATAATTTAACTAAAACTTCATTATAAGCCGGTTTTATCTGGATTTGAGTTACACTGGTCTGAATTCTAATAAAATCGATTTATTCAATAATGAATTTGATAACAAGTAAAGTTTTTGCATATCAATTTATTCTGACTCTGAGAAAGATAATTGCTAAACTCGAGGTGAATACGACTTTACCAGGACGATATATGCGACCCTGGATGATAAAACATACCTAGTGTGTCAAAATGAGTTTTCGAGAAAAATGCATTTAAAGTCATCAATTTCATTTCGGCGTTATCAGATGGTTTGTACATTGGAATGATAGTAGAAATATGTGTATCTCCACTGAATGAAGTCAAAATAAAACAAATTCATACCTGGTTTTTCGTTGTTTTCATTGTGTTATTTTTAATTTTTTTTATTTGCGACTGATTGAGAAATATGCAATTAGTCAGTAGCAAGTTGTAAAAGTCATTATAAAAGTTCATTATAAAATCCTAAAATACGAATTAAATAATTTAATAATTATGGAAGTCGAACAAGAAAGTGATGTACTTCAAGGTGTACAGCAGGAGTTAGTAAAGTTAAACATGATCTACGATCTTAATGAGGAACACGTAGATATACCGATTTGATTAATATTGGGTGCGAATCTGATGATGTACATGCTAGTGACGAAGAGAGTGAACAATCGATTGAACATAATGCAAATTCGAAAATTGTACCAACCAATCCATTGCAAGATGTGAATAAACCATGCTGCTTTCGCGAACTTAATAAAACATCGATTGCTGCTAGACAATCTGTAAGAGCTAATGTGATCGAAATATCACCAACAGATGAAAAAAAAATTGGAAACTGTACAATCGACGATCGTAAAGCCTGCTGTTCAAGGCAATGCAATAAACAGTAGCCGAAAAGTCTTGTATGCCTGTTTCGAGATTACATCCATGAGCTATCAAAAGATGAAGAAGATTTATGTATTCTAAGTCACTTAGAAGCTCATCGACAACATTACTCACTGAAAAACTTTTACGATAATGCAACAAGGAAGAAGTATACAACAAGAGTGAAAGGGATCAAAACTCGACGGGATACAATGTATATATTCCATGAAGTTGAAGTTTATTTCGACATTTGGATAATAGTAAGGGATTGTCTGCCAGAAATCATCGTCTAACTGGAAAAAGTGCGAATCGTAAAACCCATGTTACTCCAGAATTACGCGAAGGTATAGTTAAGTTTATTAAAGCTTTCGCCGATCAAGTTGCGGTTCCACTACCTGGTCGCTTTCCACAATTCAAGGACTTCAAGGTTATGAAACTTCCGTCCGTTGAAACGAAAATTTCAGTATGTCGTTACATTAAATTTTGCGAAGAAAAAGAAGAGCTAATGGTTGGAGACAGTTTATTTTATAAATTATGGAGTAAACACTGTCCATGCATAACTTCTATGAAACCAGCCGACGACCTCTGCGATACTTGTCACCAAAATGTGGTTTTACTCATGAGGGCAGGAAATTTAGAAGTAAAAAAAGATATCGCTTTGGAACATATTAATCGAGCCAAAACTTAGCAAGAATTTTATAAAACATTGTTTCATCAGACTACAGTAGGAGGTAGCAATGTGCCCATGAAAGATTACATTTGAAATTTTCACTTTTGAAATTTTCAAATGTGAAAAATTTCTGTATACTCAAAAACTGAAATTTCAATGAAAATTTCAATTTGAAAATTTCAGTGATACTTTCACTTATATTTCAAATGTTTCTGTGAATCCCCTTACTTTAAAATATAATTCGTAGCCTAAATACAGGACCGTCCTTCACGTGCACGTGCATATATGCGCCGTCCTTTGCTGTTAAAAAACTAAATTCGATGTCTTTGACCTTATGGCCCACGCCTACGTAAAATAATTCAAAGTTTGCACTTTTCAATAAGTTAGTTAACAATTCAGTTTTAAGAAGTGCGTCGCGCGTCGAGTCAATTTAATGTTGAAGAGATTAAAGATGGTGAAAACAAAAGGAATTATCTGGAAATATTATGCAGTTTTAAATGAGAAAAATGTACGGTGAGCTTTTCGTTCAAATATTTTTTACAAAAATGCTACGAGAATGGAAAAACACTTAATAAATTGTGGGAAAGTGCCACATATTATAAAAAAGCAAGTTAAAAAAGGGAAAAAAAGAGTAGTTTTACAGGGTACGTACCTAGTTAAAAGGATAATTTGTTTTTATTACTTAAAACCGTCTTTTAGATGAAGGTGTATTATCATCAAACGATGAACAAGAAAATAATATTTTTGAAAACCAAGAGAAAACTCCGGGAAATTCTAATTCATTTTCCATTGAGAAATTAAAATCGTCATTTAATTCCAGCGATAACATGTCTGTTTCGATGGCATCAGTAGCAGCATCATCATCAATGAATATTTTGAGATATGCTGACAGTATTCAAAATAATATTAAATTTTCATTGATTTGGACTGTTTATACATTAAGTTTATCTAACAGAAAATGCGTACATTTGCACAACTGATAGTAGTAGTAGTTTTTAAAGACCCTTTGACTTGAAAAGTCAAGATCATTTTTAAATTCCGACAAAATTGAAAATTAGTATTGGATTGCTACTTACGAGTGTATGTATATTCTACATATCGAAATGAGCAGAAAAGCTTGTATAAACATATGTTCAAAAATATGTAGTTATACTTTTATATAGCGGTTATAAATCGTCCAAACTGTATACTCAGTTTTATAGATCTGATGGACAAAATCATTTATTTTTTTTCTCCCATTTAGGATCATTTGGATACTCTTCTTGCTAGAGCAATTTATACAAGTGAAGTACCTCTAGCTTTAGCAGAACACCCTGCGTGGCTAGAATTTTTTAAGAGAGCTAGAGTTTCCTGGAATGTTCCTAGTAGAAACATTTTGTCGGGTTCACTTTTAGATAAAGAGTTTGCGAGAGTATCGGAAGAAATTGAAGTGTCGATTTCCCAAGCTGAAAACTTAGCACTTGCTGTCCATGCTTGGAACAATATTAGGTATATTTTAGAACTTCTAGTCAAAAAATTTATTTAAAAAATCTAACTCAAGTTTTATTTTTTTAGAAATGAATATATTTTAAATTATACAATTTTAACGCCAAAACCATACCTTATCAAGAGTGTTACTTCAGAAGCAAACCGTCATACGGCTGAATATTTGTGTGATCTGATAATTCACATTTTAGAAAAGTACGGCCCTGATCAATTTTTAGTTATTATAACAGATAATGCTGCTAATGAACAAAAAGCTGCATTGTTGCTAAAGCAAACTTTTACACATCTAATATCGCTGGGTTGTTTGTCCCACACTCTTAATCTTTTGGTTCAAGATATTTTAAAGTTGAATTCCGTTGATAAAATTTTGAAAAGCGTAGTAGCGGTCAAAAAAACCATAAAGAATTCACATATACTTACAGCTGCATGTTTCCCTTTCTCTTCCAGTTCTAACGAGATGATATAGTCATCTAAAAGTTCTTGATGATTTTATCAAATCTAAATCTACACTCCAAAAATGTTAACGAGGAAACAGCGAATTTGTTTTCAAAAGAAAACAAGGCCAACATTCTGGACAATGAAGTGTTTCTGGTGCAAATTTGGAAATTGGCAGAACTTATTCGTCCAATTGTTAAATGGATTCATCTACTTGAATCTGATGAACCGTTTATTCATAAAGTTGTGTATGCCTTTGGACAAATAAATCAATCTCTTACTGACAATGTTTCACTAAGTCCTATCACACCGGACGAGAAAAAGATGATTTTCGAAAAGGTCACACGACGCCATGAATACGCGGTTTAACCTATACACTTAGCAGCTGTTAATTTGGATCCTAAAGATTTGGGAGTCAACTTAGATCCTGAAGAACTACTTAATGGTATTGAATTTATAGATACATTATCAAAAACAATGACTAACATTGACCCTGTGGTTGTTTTGACCAGTCTCACCAAATACAGGAACAAAGAAAGCATGTGGGATAAAGAGGTGATTTGGAAGGCTGTTGAAAGTCTAGAACCATTCACATGATGGAAAGGTGTTGGCAGTATTAATTGTCGGCAACTAGCAAGGGTTGCTATTCGAATACTTTTAATGCCTACGTTATCTGCATCGACAGAAAGAACAAATATTACAACGGGGAGGTTAACTACCAAAAGAACAATAAAGCTCACTTTTATTTCTCATAACTACAAGTTGAAAGTACGCTCCGAAAATACATCTGAAAGTCAAACAGCCTCTTCGAATGGTAAAAAATGCATCTGTTCTTTTTATTATTTCACTCTTAAATGTATTGTCTTCTGTGTGTTTTAGGGCTGAGATTGTTCAGGAATCATACCAAAATCAGAAAAGATTAAAAGCAAGCGACAATAGAACTACCAAAAGAAGAAAAGGCGATTCAGAACTAGAAGCAAGTTCTTCAAATGAGGAATATTCCACCCATGACACTGAGTCTAGTATTGGGCCCTTATCGTTTTCCGAAGAAGAAAATGACAAAACTTGAATCTGAACTTAACTTGTTGTTTTATTTAGACTTGAGATATAAACTGTTTAAGATTTTGCTGGCATTTTATTTTACAGAAACTAGCATGAAAAAAGCACTACTTTAAACTTCTTGTACAGCAAATAACTGTCACATTTTAGTTATCTTCTGAAAAATATTATGAAGTTTTCATTAATTTCATTATGACACTGTATTTTTGGAAGTTATTTAAATATTTTAACATTTTTCATAAATTTCAGAAATTTGACATAAATTTTAAAATTTCTTGAAATCTCGAAAATTTTTCAAATGAAATTTCATTGACCTTTGAAAAATGAAATTTATCCATCACTAGTAGGAGGTTTTTCAAGTTTTCTGGTCTTGTCATTTAATTTTGCACAACAATTGGGCTCTGCTTACTTCAAGGCTGGTAGCAAATGCAGTATTTGTGGAATTAATGATGAGAAAACAGGAATACAAACCAACTTCCTAATCGACAAAGCAAATGACATCGGCAAAAGTCCGAATGCTACTATAAGCATGTTACATCATTACCAAGAAATACATCCATCAGTCGACACGCTAATTCTGTTTGCTGATAACTGTTTGTTCCAAAATAAAAATAATGCCATATTGCACTACCTCTATGGCGTACGACAACGCAAAAAAATTTGAAAATTATGTTAAACTTTCTTCTCACGGGTCATACAAAATTTGCGCCAGATAGAATGTTTGGGTTCATTAAATTAAAATTTTCGAAATCCAATATCGACTGCTATGAAGACTTCATATAACGGATTCAATAAAAGCGTTAGTGGAACGGATACTGTTTGGAGGAATTGGGAAGAATATTTCAAGAAATTTAACTGTAATCTTCTAGGTATAGCAATTTCTTCAATGTACCTATTCCATAAGATTTTATTTTTGTTGTATATTTGTTTCTAGGTATTACTCGTTACCACCATTTTACTTTTATTTGTGAAAAAGTATTTTGTAAACAGTTTGTGAATTCTGAGGAAGAAGAATTTCATCTTCAAATTTCTTCACCACTTCACATTAGTGCACCTCCAGATATTCAACCTGCAGGACTGTCTCTGAGAAGACATAAGCACATCAGACCTTTGTGTATCGATTATGATAAACAAGACTTAGTAGCACCTAAACCAGAAGCTGAATTGAACAAAAATAAACGAAAGAAAAAAGAATAACAGCTTACGCTTTTGTGTAAATTTAGTACATGTATTAACTTAACGAATTTGCAGTTAAAATGTGCAAAATAAAAAAATGGGCTATTGTACTTGAATTTGTGTAAGTTTAGGTATCCAAATCCATCAATAACTCAAAAATGATATTATGACACACTAGGTGTCACATATGCAATTTTTCCTGAAAAAGCTTTTTAAAGATTGCTAGAGAAACCACTAACTAGTACTGTT
>VTPC01006183.1:20790-56888 GCA_011009095.1 Ignelater luminosus | reverse complement strand
CTAGAGCAATTTATACAAGTGAAGTACCTCTAGCTTTAGCAGAACACTCTGCGTGGCTAGAATTTTTTAAGAGAGCTAGGGTTTCCTGGAATGTTCCTAGTAGAAAAATTTTGTCGGGTTCACTTTCAGATATAAAGAGTTTGCGAGAGTATCGGAAGAAATTGAAGTGTCGATTTCCCAAGCTGAAAACTTAGCACTTGCTGTCGATGCTTGGAACAATATTAGGTATATTTTAGAACTTCTAGTCAAAAAATTTATTTAAAAAATCTAACTCAAGTTTTATTTTTTTTGAAACGAATATATTTTAAATTATACCATTTTAACGCCAAAATCATACCTTATCAAGAGTGTTACTTCAGAAGCAAACCATCATACGGCTGAATATTTGTGTGATCTGATAATTCACATTTTACAAAAGTACGGCCCTGATAAATTTTTAGTTATTATAACAGACAATGCTGCTAATGAACAAAAAGCTGCAGTGTTGCTAAAGCAAACTTTTACACATCTAATATCGCTGGGTTGTTTGTCCCACACTCTTAATCTTTTGGTTCAAGATATTTTAAAGTTGGATTCCGTTGATAAAATTTTGAAAAGCGTAGTAGCGGTCATAAAAACCATAAAGAATTCACATATACTTACAGCTGCATGTTTCGCTTTCTCTTCCAGTTCTAACGAGATGATGTAGTCATCTAAAAGTTCTTGATGATTTTATCAAATCTAAATCTACACTCCAAAAATTAGCTGTTAACGAGGAAACAGCGAATTTGTTTTCAAAAGAAAACAAGGCCAACATTCTGGACAATGAAGTGTTTCTGGTGCAAATTTGGAAATTGGCAGAACTTATTCGTCCAATTGTTAAATGGATTCATCTACTTGAATCTGATGAACCGTTTATTCATAAAGTTGTGTATGCCTTTGGACAAATAAAGCAATCTCTTACTGACAATGTTTCACTAATTCCTATCACACCGGACGAGAAAATGATGATTTTCGAAAAGGTCACACGACGCCATGAATACGCGGTTCAACCTATACACTTAGCAGCTGTTAATTTGGATCCTAAAAATTTGGGAGTCAACTTAGATCCTGAAGAACTACTTAATGGTATTGAATTTATAGATACATTATCAAAAACAATGACCAACATTGACCCTGTGGTTGTTTTAACCAGTCTCACCAAATACAGGAACAAAGAAAGCATGTGGGATAAAGAGGTGATTTGGAAGGCTGTTGGAAGTCTAGAACCACTTACATGGTGGAAAGGTGTTGGCAGTATTAACTGTCGGCAACTAGCAAGGGTTGCTATTCGAATACTTTCAATGCCTACGTCATTTGCATCGACAGAAAGAACAAATATTACAATGAGGAGATTAACTACCAAAAGAGCAATAAAGCTCACTTTTATTTCTCATAACTACTAGTTGAAAGTACGTTTTGAAAATACATCTGAAAGTCAAACAGCCTCTTCGAATGGTAAAAAATGCATCTGTTCTTTTTCTTATTTCACACTTAAATGTATTGTCTTCTGTGTGCTTTAGAGGCTATGATTGTTCAGGAATCATACCAAAATCAGAAAAGATTCAAAGCAAGCGACAATAGAACTACCAAAAGAAGAAAAGGCGATTCAGAACTATTTTCAAAATTTCTTGAAATCTCGAAAATTTTTCAAATGAAATTTCATTGACCTTTGAAAAATGAAATTTATCCATCACTAGTAGGAGGTTCTTCAAGTTTTCTGGTCTTGTCATTTAATTTTGCACAACAATTGGGCTCTGCTTACTTCAAGGCTGGTAGCAAATGCAGTATTTGCGGAATTAATGATGAAAAAACAGGAATACAAACCAACTTCCTAATCGACAAAGCAAATGACATCGGCAAAGGTTCGAATGCAACTATAAGCATGTTACATCATTACCTAGAAATACATCCATCAGTCGACACGCTAATTCTGTTTGCTGATAACTGTTTGTTCCAAAATAAAAATAATGCCATATTGCACTACCTCTATGGCGCACGACAACGCAAAAAAACTTAAAAATTATGTTAAACTTTCTTCTCACGGGTCATACAAAATTTGCACCAGATAGAATGTTTGGGTTCATTAAATTAAAATTTTCGAAATCCAATATCAACTGCTATGAAAACTTCATATAACGGATTCAATAAAAGCGTTAGTGGAACGGATACTGTTTGGAGGAATTGGCAAGAATATTTCAAGAAATTTAACTGTAATCTTCTAGGTATAGCAATTTCTTCAATGTACCTATTCCATAACAATTTCTTTTTGTTGTATATTTGTTTCTAGGTATTACTCGTTACCACCATTTTACGTTTATTCGTGAAAAAGTATTTTGTAAACAGTTTGTGAATTCTGAGGAAGAAGAATTTCATCTTCAAATTTCTTCACCACTTGACATTAGTGCACCTCCAGATATTCAACCTGCAGGACTGTCTCTGAGAAGACATAAGCACATCAGACCTTTGTGTATCGATTATGATAAACAAGACTTAGTAGCACCTAAACCAGAAGCTGAATTGAACAGAAATAAACGAAAGAAAAAAGAATAACAACTTACGCTTTTGTGTAAATTTAGTACATGTATTAACTTAACGAATTTGCAGTTAAAATGTGCAAAATAAAAAAAATGGGCTATTGTACTTGAATTTGTGTAAGTTTAGGTATCCAAATCCACCAATAACTCAAAAATGATATTATGACACACTAGGTGTCACATATGCAATTTTTCCTGAAAAAGCTTTTTAAAGATTGCTAGAGAAACCACTAACTAGTACTGTTTGATTGGCTTCCCATCCTCCTAGTCTAGTTAATTCATACCTTATCTGTAGCTGACACTGTATTAACAAAATTTACACGTGAAAATCCCAACTTTCATATAATTTCGAAATTTAATCGCTTGAGGTAGACACATAAACGAATCTTTAATTAAAATGTTGGTTTAATCCAGTATTAAATTTTCCGTTTTCATTCTCTCTTTAACAAACCTTTTTAATTAATTCTTTTAGCTTATGTTGTCTTATGAAGTTTTTTCATAAAAATTATTGAGTACATGCAGATTGTTTGCGAAAGTCAAGATATCCAGAAAATTCAAACATTTTAATTCCAAGTTTTACAAACTTTTATGATTAATGGTTGTCATTAAGAATTTTTAATGATATTCCACCAGATAAGTTTTATTTGTACTACGAAAAGTCAATTAAAACTTTTCACTCTGTCTTTACCTTCTATGATTAATTTTCAGGTTAACGATGTTTAATTTAAAAATAATTTTTTGTTTTCGCAAAAAAATTTAATTATACTTTCTTATTAACGTGAATAAACAACGAAAAAATTTTTTGTAGGGAGCTTTCTTACATTTTAAAAATTTTCTCTCTTTTAGCCTAAAAAGCTGTTGAGATTTATTTTATGGTGTAGACGTTTTTAGATCTTTTAAAGTTTGCACTCATTTTCAGCCACTTCAAAACACTCTGTTAACTAAACCGCGAAATTAACCAACAAGTCAAATTCATTTAAACTGAAAACTGTGTTTAAACAAAGTGCTGTTTGGTCACAGTAAACTTTTTTCAGTGTATTCCATTCGTTATCCGACCTATTAAAATTAATAATTCATTATAAAAATCATTACATTACGGTAGCTAGGAACATTTTTTGAATTTCCCACGGGAGTCAAAATTGATTTGGAAAAATTCTTTTCACTATAAATTGGCATAAATTTTTGTACATTTTACTGTTGTGTAATACACAATAGCAGGTTTGATTGTTGCTGATTTTCATTGAAACATTGAAAATTAAATTAGAATTTCGGGAGGTTAAACAATAAACTTAAAATATTCAAGATGAATATTATCTAGAGAGAGATTTTGTTTAGATATTCCACAAAAAGGTTAAGTTTGCGTTTAATTATCGCATCTTGTTATGATAAATTATTATTTTAAAATTATGCAGTTAAAATCTAACCTTTCATTATTATTACTAAAAGCGTAAAAATGAAGTAAAATAAAAAATCTTCAACATATTTACTTTGAATAACATTAATCTAGTTATAGGGTAATTTCGCTTAATTATCAACCAGAACTGTGAAAAAAAGAACAAGACAGATCTCAATATGATAGTTCAGAAGTCTCTCAGAGAAATGTATTATGAATGAGGAAACTTTTCATTAATTCTCACCGTGATTCCTAAAAAGATTCTTCAGTAAAACAAGTTAATAAAATTAAACGGTTCTGAAATTCTCAAATGGGTTTCTTTTTCCCAACTTTTCCAGTGCAAAAAGAATTTTCTTTTTTTTGGGTGAAACCTAAAACGCTTTATCATTTGAAGTGTGAAATTATCTTAAATTGTGGCCAATATTATCATTTCGGGAAACGTAATTTTTTTTCTCTATTTCGTAATTATAAATCCGGCGAGGCAATTCATTCCATTTAAGTGTTTCCTTTTTTAATGGCACAATTTAAAAAAAGTACTAAACAGCGTATTTAATTTGTAAGGTTTAAACTTTTAAAAGTAATATAAATTAATAAATTTGCGCCATTAGCTAAGGTATTTATTTGAATTTTAGATTTTTAAAATCATCTTGATAACGAAAACAAACTTAAGATTTGACATTTTTAACTTTTACCTGAATATTATCCGATCTCCAACTTCTTGATGGCCGATGGCTTAATCTTAATTACTTAAAAACATATTCTGAAGAAGTTTTCCAACGTGCGTTTGAGGAAATAAAAAGTGATGCCCCGAAAAACAAGCTCTGATATTAAACCCATATTTTTAGAGAAATATTGAGTTATAAATTGTATAATTAGGATGAGTACATAACAGTAATTATTTTTAGTAGAAATACTATCATAAATATTAAGTGTAAATGTTATAAATTTAATAAATAAGTAGTTTGAGTGTAGAATAGTGCGCCGTGACCTCCGACGACCAGGAAATCAGTGCTCTGACGCGATAACTATTACCAGTATTAGCACTTTTATGAAGATATGATAAAGACTAAAGAGAAAAGACAATAAATACACAACATAATAACTGATGTAGAGAGACATCATATGCAGAGACGAGGAACAGAAAGCAATAGAAGATAGACAATTAAGAGAGGAAAATGTAGAAGACAGAGAAGGCTGGAGAAGAGGCACCGAGAAACATCGACAGAAGCAGAAAATTCGGAAGAAGAAGAAGAAGAAATGTTTTCCAGTACCTTCTAGTAGCTTTCTCTACAGCTCAGAAGCCCCATCTGCCCCGCCTGTTGATCTAAGGATGGAATTTATTTCCCTCCGATTTGTTAGCATCAGTTTTCAGATCAACAAAATACAAAATTATAGAATTTGCTATTATTTTACAAAATGTGTTGATAATAACCTTGTATAATATTGCAACTGCGATGTAACGGAGTATCTCTTGTTCAAAATTTCCAGAGGAAACATTCACGAACATTTTCCTACAGGGACTCTTCTTCTCAGTTTTAGTCCGGGAATCCTTTTACGCGAAGCTGTTCCATCAATTGTCACACATTCTCTATAAACATATAACAGGTGGAAATAGTAAACATTAGTGTTATGTCTTTTCTTTCCTGGATCAACACGGATCGAGGATAAACACTGAGCTTACTATTAAGACGATTATTTATTGATTAAAATAAAAAAGTAAATTAGACTAAAACAGGAACAATGTGATGGCTTTGTTTACATTTAGACAACTGACAACTGAGTTCCTACAAACAACACAATTCACTAGTTCAAACATTGTTACCACCAACATGACAATCTCTGTCGCTATTTCAGCATAAAACTGAGCTACTTAAATGACTTGTGCATACTTAAAAGATTAAAAATTAAAATTTTGATATTGAACTTAACACTGGAATTTGAATTTACATTAAACAGAATTTAAAACAAACAATTACTATTAACTTGAACTCTCCCGGGTCTCCTAAGAAGCTGTTGGTCTTCATTTTGATTCTGGGACTCATCTTGATGCTTTCCGGTTTAATTTTGAAATTAAAGATTTGTTCAGGTTGACCAATGTTTCCTTCTTAAGTGAATATGGGAACCGGAACCTGAGCGTAATGCTTCAGCTGTGATAATGGCTCCGTAAACGTTGCTTTTTTTAGCAGTGTCCCCTTCGTTCTTCGGCAAGATGAGTTGGCGTTGAACATGGTCGAAGTCCGCTTGATGACGCACCCACCAAATAATAAATTAAGCCAAATTTCCGAATTACTTTATCAAACTACCTTGCATGGACTCTGTCTCCTACGCTTAGTTGATTGATCATTGTTTGGTAGAGAAAAACCAGGCAAAAAGTAAAAGAAGAAGCTACAAGGAATCTGGTCACTTTATGGACAGACTGAAAATGATTCAAAAATTACAAAATGAAAACACAGCAGACAGCATAACAACAAGATACGAGAATGCAACAAATATTTGAATCTATAATAGAGGAAAGACTGCAGTTAAGAGAGCATACCGAAGACACAAATAAAGTGGCAGCATATAAAGAATAGGTTGCAAATGATTTGATAATAAGGAAAATAATTGGAAAAACAGAAAGCTGGTATGATGAAGAATGTAAGGATGTTATTGAACAAAGAAATAAAGCGCGAATAGAAAAGGGAATGAAGAAAGTAAAAAAACCTACCAAAAAATTAGAGAGAAAGCAAAACAACAACAAAAGCTTTAATTAAAAAGAAAATATGGAAAATAGAAAATATGGAAAATAGAAAATAATTCTAAAAACAAGGAAATTTGAAATTCTAGAAACTAAGAAAGAGAAAGAGATGGAAAGGAATAATGTGGCGTACTGCAAAAGTGAGAATAGGTAATTATTAGCATAATTAGATGAAAAGGTAAACAAATAGGATAAGCATTTTGAACAAGTAGTAAACGAAATAAAAGAAGAAGAAGTCATGAATGTGAATTGCATGAGAAATCTTGCTGTAATGGTAGAAAATTATAATTTTAAGCAGAAATATCAGGAGGAAAAGAAAGAAAGAAGGTCACTAACAGACAAGAATTGCAAAAGCTCAGGGAAAAATTCCATAGAAATAAAGCGCGAATAGAAAAGGGAATGAAAAAAGTAAAAAAAAACCTACCAAAAAATTAGAGAGAAAGCAAAACAACAGTGTCAAAGAGGGAAAAAAGCTTTAATGAAAAAGAAAATAGAGAAAATAGAAAATAATTCTAAAAACAAGGAAATTTGAAATTTTAGAAACTAAGAAAGAGAAAAAGATGGAAAGGAATAATGTGGTGTACCACAAGATAATAAAACAAGGAGGACAAGTTCTAGAAAGGAACGTTAATGAATTAATTCAGAAAATATTGAGAAAAGAAAGGATGCCAATAAAATGGCCAGAAGTTATGGTACGTCTAGTTTACAAAAAGACGAAGTAAGATGTAGTTAGAAATTATAGAGGCATAGTATTACAAGATATTACATATGAGATACTAGCGGTACTTATGAGTGAGAAATTAAAGATGTATGTGATACAAGTAGCAAGAGGCTATCAAAGTGGATTTAGGCCAAACAGACTAGTAAATGGCCAAATGTTTAAAATGTACATGTTTGGGAAAGCGACGTCCTTTTATTATCTAGGAGTCGTAGTTACAGATACAAGTATAGATAAAAAGAAAACAGGATAGTAAAAGTGCCGCCGTCTTAAAGAGATTGATAGCATCAAAGCTATTAACAAGAAAAGCTAAAATAAAATTGTATCAAACAGTGATAAGGCTTGCAGTATTCTATGAATGTGAGACGTGGTGTCACAACTAAAAATAGTTTCGAGCTTTGAAGGCAAAAGATTTTACAAAAAATATATCAAAGTATAAAAGAAGGTAAATTGTGGAAAAGAAGAACAAATGACTAACTTACGTAGTTAGCTAACCTAAAATTACAAGTGCTTGCAACGATTATATATGGTTATTGAAAGGAGAGCAAAAACCAGAAAAAAAAACAGAGGGCGACTTAAAAGAAAATATTTTAGAAAATTAGCCGTATACGATTAGAGAAAGTTAGTAATGAGCCGCAAAAAGTGGAGAACTCTTGTAAAAGCCATGGATCAACAAGATCCAGGAAAATCTGTAACGGGAAAATGCTCAAAAGTATGCACAAGTCCCGTCCAGACCAATAGAAGATGTTAAATCCCGTAGCTCATGCCGCAGGTGGGGTGGCTTCTCAAATAAACTTGATTTGTCTTAACCAATTTTGACAAGAAAGTCCTTCCTTTTTTTCCAAAAAAAAAAAAGATCCAAGAAAGAAATACCAGATTGATATTTACTTCTCTCTTGAACAAAGGCATCTAGTCTATAAATGAAATTTGGACTAAGCACCACCGTGCTTTTTAATAACCAAACGAACAAAGTAACGAAATTAACGCTGCTTATCTGGACCAGAGATCCACTTACAAATACAACACAAAACGTAAATAATCGACCTTTCTTATATTTATTAAAACAATAATAAGAATGGATTAAACACACACAAACAAGAATATAAAAAAATAACAAAATAACACTACAGAAGAATATCAATAAAAGGTATGAATTAATTTCTTCACTGGAGAACAAAGTTGATACACAAATAAGGAAATAAAAGTAAAAAAAAACAAGTTATTACAATAAACAAAAAGAAATTTTTGAAATAGCAACAAATAAACTTTATATCTAATAACAAAAAAAACAGTAGTCAAAAGTTATTATTTAGGTTGCAATAATTTAATCAACACCATCTAAAATTACCTCGGAACGTTCCTGTTACAAATTAGTTAAAAATATTGATCGTGAATATTATAATTTAATGAGAAAATACGAAACTAGTCTTGCCTAAGCAAGGTTTTCGTATGGAATATTTCACAAATTCCACGTTCTCCTAGTCTTTTATCAAATGAAACAATCATAAAAACTCCAATAACAAGACAAAACAGGTCTTTCTTACTATAGCGGCAGTCTTCCTTCCAGGTGATATATGCAGGTCTCTGATTTCCACGATAGTAGCTAATCCACGTAGTATTCAACGCAAAATTTCACGTTCACCAATGTTCAAGGGAACTTAGGTTTCAACGAACAATCACTGTTGTTAACAATAACCAAAAAGCACAAGAACAAAATCCAAGTGTTTACACACAAACTTTAAAAATAGCTAAAACCACTTTGAGTCTCAAACGCTCTTTAAGTTTACTTAGTTCATTCAGATCATGAAGCTTCCAAGATGTAAAACACACAGGTGCTACACCAACGGGGCCAAAATGGTTGCGTTCCTACCCTCTACAATTTCTGCTTCCTGGAGGACACCAGCGTAATTATATTTGGGTTATACATTCCCCACGATAACGAAATTTATGAGCCTTGCTGTTGGTAAACAAACCACTTTCTTCCGCGACTATTGCGCGTCTCTGACACGAAGAAATTACGATTTCTCCAGTCCGATCTCTTTTCTAAGAAGATCGCTTCACTTAATTTGGTTTGAATCCAATTAGGGGATGTAGAGGTAAACGTCGAAAATTACCACACGTTGGTTCGAGTACGCAGCTCTTATCGTACTGCCTAACCTCTGCGTTTTTTGTTACGCAGTTCGTACTTACGGAAGCGGGGTTCGAAAGTCAGATACAAGCCCTCACAGGTCAAAATATAGTTATTCTTATAAGACAATGGAAAATCCCCATCGTAGGTTCGCTAGTTTAAACTTGACTTCCCCGAGACTGTGTAGCTGCAAGATTGCAACTAATGATTCTGGGAAGTTGATATTGGAAAATAGCAAAAAGCACGTATGAACGGAGTCTAGAAGTCGAGATCCCAAAGTTATCAATTCTTTAAAATAACATTATAACAAACATTCGTTTAATGAAACAATTTAAATATTGCGCGTCAAGAAAACAAATATCTGAACGAAATTGAAAGACAGGGGCGGATTTAGTGCAGATTTTAAAATAACATTACAAATCTTGAAAGGGTAGCTTCTTAGTTCAACGCGTGCAAAAAATATTTCCAAAATGACATTGAAATGTGGTTTAACGAGACTGCACTGAACCCATCTGACATATGAAGTAGGTACATTTTAGTGACTTTATATGCCCCTAGAATATTACAGTCGAAGATGTATCTGGCTTTAAACCCCTTAAGACTGCATGAAAGTATGAGGCATTGGATTGTAGAAAGAAGAATCTATTTACTAAACTGGGCAAAAGCGTTTCATTCCCATTTTAGAAACTGCTCTTTTTCACTAAAGCAAGAAACAATTACAAATAGATTTAAAGCTTGTGGTTTTCTTTGATCAATTCTGGAATCTAGACGCCAAAGACTTTTCTAAATGTTTGGAAAGAAATTAAGCAATCATGGATAAGCAAAGCCGGAAGGTACTTACGGAGGTGGGTGACCGTTTTAGGTATCCCATTGCTATCGCTTTGGCTGAAGTTTCTGGGTTTGAAGGGTTTGTGAGGCAGATACGAACCTTGTTTTCTTCGCTTGGACTAGGTCAGCTGGTGGAATTTGGTGGCAGCAACAATAGTAGCAATAATAATTGCGGGCAGGCATATAGAACGGCGCACCGAAATTTGTTGTTGGTGTTATATCGCAGCAGGTGTTAAAACCTAGATGTTGTTAAAGGTCGGCTATTGTTAGGTGCCTACATCCTGCCGAGCAGGTGTTTTGCTAGATGTTAAAGGCCAAATGTAAAGGACAGCAACAGGGCTAATGCATATGGTTAGATATTCATTGGCTGTCGCGGACGGCGTTTTCACAAATTGGATACAGCCATGATGCCGTGTAGAAGTGAACACAGTACGCGGATGGAGAGTTTAAACTCACGAAAAGGAACTTCGGGGCCGACAAACTCACTACTATTCGGAATGCGGACACCCAGGAGACCAAGGAAGCGAAGAACCCGGCTGAAGAAGGATAGGAACATCCAGGCCCGCGAGTCTACGGGACCCTTGATGTAAGGTGATTCCAGGTTGACCAGCGCTACTCCTGGACTTACGATGCCTGCAGAAATATAGCTGTAACGTATTAGAAGAAATACGAACGCAACAAGCACACCAGATAGAAAACAAGGGAGTAAAGACCATAAAGTCAGAACCAAACATATAGAACACTATTTTTAAAAACCAAAAATCTTAAAACATAAGGAAGAATGCAAGTTGAGAAAGCATTGGTATCATTGCCCCGGGTGCTAAAGTATTGATACGAGACCCTGTGAAGCTATCCCTCCATACTGGATCTGACCGTATTAACTTTTCTTCATCGTGCCCGAAAAATATTACTGATTTTTCGTTGGTCACAATAACTGATTATTATAATGTGAATCTTTCTTATCTGAGATCTTCCTTTTCCTTTTAATTTTCTTTAGTTATTAATAGGTACATTTCTGTGTGTTTCCGGGTTTTATTGTTTAATAATAATGTGTCCAGTGCTGTTGTCCTTGAATCATTCTAACAATCGAGCTAGTCAGATCTGTAGCCAGAAAGGAATAAAAGTGGGTTCAGCTTGCTTTGAATATACATTGCGCACACTTTAAAGCAGCACCTTACGACCTCAACATGAATAGAGCAAGCTACAGAATGAAGCTCTTTAAGATCTTTGCTATGTGTTACAATATCTCTTCCATTTTAAATGGCGAATTCAAAATGGTTCACAAATTTAAAATAGAACTTCTTACTTTTAATTAATAGAAGTAAAATTGTTCACAAAATAAAATTTCTCTTTTATTTCTAAAAGTACGGACTGATTTTAAATATCGAATGCCTTATTGTGTTCCAAAATTCGGTTCTCTGTTTCTTTATTGAAATTGCTTTTTAAGGTGTCAAACGTAGACGATTTATTGCTTACAATGAGATGGGAATATCTTGTTATATCTTGCAAAGTAATTCTTTCTTGTTAACCATTTTAGTGGTGTGTGGTCATGCAATAGAAACAGTTCGCGCTTTTGCGACTTTGGAGGGGGGTTTTGTCTTTTAAATACTGCCTACTTCGCTGGTTTTGGTAGAATCTCAATGTTTTAGAACCGCCAGTATGCCTCATTAAATCTAGAAACTTTCCTGTAGGTCTCTGCAGTATTGCTTAGCTGTGTAAAATTTTGCAGGCTTTAGATGATATTACATCCACGTTGGTCTACGTGTGAGCTCAACCGCAATATACGAGGCATGTCCAGAAAGTAAGTGTACTGAGGCTCTCACGGCCGGAGGGATTTTTTTTCGACATGTTGAGTACACTGGCGTGTAGCCTGATTCCTCCCCTCCGCAACGAGACCGGTTCGAGGTCAGTACGTTGAGAACTGTCGACGCGACAGTATGTTTCGTGAAAAATGTCAATACAATCTCCCGCCAAGTGCGAAATACGCGGCGGCATCTGTTATCTCGTTTGGAAGGGAAAAACTTCGGTTGAGGTTTATAATGAGGTAAAAACTGCATATGATAATAAAGCTATGAATCGTATGAGTGTGTTCAAGTGGTGTCGCGAGTTTAAAAACGGTCGTACGTCTGTGCATGGTGATCAAAGGAGCGGAAGACCTTCAATTGTGACTAACGAAATTGTGGAAAAAATCGAAAATGCGCTCCGTGACGATCGCAGATTGACTGTGGATGAACTTTCTGCGATGTTTCCGCAAATCTCTAGATCTCTGCTACACGAAACCATCACAGAAACCCTCGGATATCGGAAACTGTCCGCGAGGTGGGTCCCAAAACAGCTGACAGACCAACGCAAGTTGAATCGAGTGGAGGCCGGGCAAGAGTTTTTCAGACGCTACAACCTCCATGGAGATGAATTTCTCCGCTCCATCGTTACTGGAAATAAAACTTGGGTTGCACACTACACACCTGAAACCAAAAGGAAGTTTCAACAGTGGCGTCACACCTCTTCATCCTCCGCCAAAAAGTTTCAAACCACAATATCAGCCAAAAAAATCATGGCATTCGTGTTTTGGGACTGTCAAGGCATACTTTTAATTGAATATATACCTCAAGGGAAGACCATCAAGTCTGCAAGATACTGTGAGACCCTAAAAAAATTACGGAGGGCGATTCAGAACAAGAGGAAAGGCATGCTGACAAAGGGAGTCTGCCTGCTGCACGACAATGCCAGACCACACACGGCCAACGCCACGTAGGAACTGCTCGCCTCGTTTAAATGGGATGTCCTGAACCATCCCGCGCATTCCCCTGACGTTACACCTTTAGATTACTATGTCTTTACCTCCCTGAAGCTGCACATGGGTGGAAAAAGGTTTTCAGCCGACGAGGAGGTGAAGGGGGAGGTGAAGAAGTGGACAAAGGGGTTGGCGGGAAACTACTTCGAGGAAGGCATCAAAAAATTAATACCCCGGTTCACCACCTGCATTGAGAAGAATGGTGACTATGTCGAAAAATAGCTTACATATGTACTAATGTAACCAAGTAATTTTTTTTGTTCAAATAAAAGTAACCTACAAAAATTCAGTACACTTACTTTCTGGACATGCCTCGTAGTACCATCCCTTCAGTTAAAGCGTTGATCAGTAGGGGAGTCGATGTATACAGTGTGTTCCACTTGAGTGTAGGTAAGTACAAATAAATAAAAAAAAACCTTATCACAATCTTGCGTTTCTTACCAAAATCTCTGACGGAATCCTTGCTTTACGGCCTGACTTTCCACCACTGGCGCCCAATAATTTTGACCAATTTATCTAAATTTCTTTACTTGAGTGCAACCGTCTCGTCTCTGACCTGTCGAGTTAGCCAAAAAGCAGTTTTTTTATGGTTATCGTCCAGGATCACCAAATTCCATTTGTTTTTGTAATACATTGTAGAATAATAAGAACTACATAGCAGAGCAAATTCAATGTGGAACAGAATTTAGAAACCGCTTGTAAATTACGTAAACCTACAAAGATTGCAGTAAAGTAGGATCCTTTGGTTGCATTTTTTGTCGGTAGGAGTTTTGCTACAAACCTCATTAACTGCTCAACCTAAAGCTTATATTGATTTCATGTTTCTTAGTTTTAGGAAAAGTTACTTGAAAACAAACTAAAATTTTAAGTCAACAAAAACTTTATCAAAATCAAAAGTCTTGAACAAAATTATAAAAGGATGAAATTGCACAAGAAACAAAATAAGGATCAAGTCTCCTGTTTAAGTTTGCTAAAGTCTGTCTGTACTTGACCTGGCATGTCGCTTTTAGCGACAACGCCGTTATATTGTAAGGCTAAGGTTTGTGCCTCAGGAAAGCTGTAGTCGCGTTTTACATTCTCCAAACGGTCGTCTTTAAGTCTCTCCCTTGTCACCGCCGCCGGAGTAAGTGAACCACAAAATGTATTTTAAAGAACTAAAATAAACTTGCTAAAAGTTTCCGAACTTGTACAGATTATTCTTGCTATTGGATCTTGATAGATTGCTGTCATGCTAATAGTATTATTGCAAATGTTGAACGTTGCGTGCTACTATTATTAATTACATGAGAAACTTGCAGTTACTATTTAATACTCTCTCAGATATTTGACACGAAATATATGGCTTCCAGCTGTCATCTCCATTGGTTTTCAGTAATTACTGCAGTTAACACCAGAGTGACAGCTGTGCGACCAAGAATAATGAAACATAATGAAGATAATTATTTCAGTGATAACACCATAATCTTCTTGGTTTGTATAAAATATAGCAACTTCCAGTTTACTTGAAATAATGTGTAGTTTTCAAGGCGTTTGTTATTATGCTTCTAACAACGTGAAAAATTTTAAAGGATGGTGTAACTTAGGGTTATAACACCGAAAGACCATTACTTTTAAAGCTTTATACAAGAAAAAATGACTTTATGTTCGCCTCCTTTTTAAATTTTGTATAAGATATATAAACAGATACACCTTTCTTGTAATACAAAAAATACAAACAGAATTCGTATCTCTAAGGCTAACAAAAAAGCAGAAAAGAGTTACATTTTCTCTCTATTTACATTTCAGATTTTAATTTTTTACTTTGAAAATGCAACCTTTTTTCCAACTAATAATTAATGTATTCCCTCTACTTTGTTTCATCTTCCTACCTTAAGCATTTTTAAAAAGGTCACAAATCTCCGGAGGTTATTTTTATTATCTATTGTTTATTTCTCTATATTTCAAAAGAATTCTTTTGGGTATACTAAATGCATTCGTCGGAATGGATAATGGCCGTTTCCTGTTTGATGGATGTGAATTTCCCTGCTGTGATTAATCACGGAGCCATTAGTAATCCTAAGCTTTGTTGATACACAAAAGCAGTAAAACTGGATTTAGGAAAACGTACAGATAATATTTTTCGTTTGTAATGTGGGGTAGCAGTTCAATGCAAACACTGGCATTTCGGGTATTTACATAAAAAATACGTAAAAAGAAAATTTTATTTTTTTTTGAAACCTTTACCCTTATCAAAATATTCTGTAATATTAGAATTTGTAAGTTTACTTACGAATTTTATATGGCCATTTTTCAATTTTATTTTTGGTTATTATTACCGTTTGTGTTTCAGTGAAGATATAAACATAAATAAAAGGTTTGTAATATTACGCATTGTTTACTGTATGTAATATTCACTAAACTACGAAATGTGCAAGCTGTAATAAAATATAGTTAATACCGTATTTTATATTACAAGGACTTACATTAAAACTAACCGTGTGGAAATTAAAATAGGGTACACACATTTCATCCCTCCTGTGAAGATAAACAAGGTAAACCTTCTTGTTAATATTTATCTGTTTGTAATAAAGGGTCGCTAAAGAGCAACAAAGTACAAATACAATTATACAATTCTTCTTGAAAGTTAAAAAATCAGTACACATTTATGGGAATATTTTATTTGTTAAACCTGTATCGAGAATTTAAAGACAAAACTCTTCCTGTTTCATATTACTTAATGTAGTTTGTAACACCTTTCTTCCTCTATTAAGAAGTTTAAACCCGTCACTTGATTTATCGAAGTGATAAATAATGTGTTTTGGTGATTGCATACATTAGCATGGTTTACTTTAGCAATTTGTGCAACTTTCTTTAAAATAGTTGGGATAGTTTGTACATTAATAAAGATTAATCTCAGTAAATTCAGTCAATTTTCAATCTATGTACTCCATAACCAGAATCTATATTAACCCACCTTTTCTTCTTGGTTGCTAAAGAGATCATATCTTATGTAGTTCGGCTGCGTTAAGTTATTCTACCGAAGAACCTGCGACAGATAAAGGGTGTTAAGTCATTCTCATGTTTTTTATTTTCCAATTTTCGTTTTCGTTTTATTACAGACTTTAAAGCGATCGATATGGACGCTCCATTTTGTATCACAATTGACTTTAAAATTTCTGTATAAATAAATATCTTTTTGTAAATGTTTAGTTAAATTTTTCTAAGTTAACTTTTAGGATATTAGGAGTCAACTTAGTACATCATCTTGCGCATTTGTGGGCCATTTTTTTGTCGACGTCGATGACAGTGCTTGGGCGCTTCCTCTTTTTCATCTTTGGGTCGCACACTGGGGCCCTGAATAAGGCGACCACGTTCAAAACTCCAAAAGCCAATTTTTTCGTCTTAGAAAATTATTTTAAATAATAAACTAAAGCAAAAGGCATAAATATATAAACTAATTTCCTTCTTTTTATTTAAATTTTTAAAGCATTGTGATTTTTAGGTAAACGTTGAAGCATTTAATGATCGATTCAATAAATAAAGTAAAGAATATAAAATTTCAGTGGTACCTGATTTTAAATAAAAGATAGTAATGAATTTAATCAGAATTATCAGAATCAGTAATTTGAAGGTCCTGTATTGATGTCGAAGCTAGCTAATCGAAGTCCACTGTTAACACATTACAAACATCCGGATCGAATGATTCCTTCTTAAAGTGGGTAATTTTCGGATCAATGGATCGGAAGAAACTAAGAGCCAGTTAAAAATGTCTGTAATAAAGAGAAGTCTTGAAGTCTTTCGGCTAAAATGTTCTCTGTAAGCTTCAAAATCTTTGTTTCGGGCATCCTGAGCTTCTTCGCTAAGTTGCCCGATTGGTAACAATGCATGTGAAATAATTTTCGGACCGCGAATTAAAATCTTATGCACGGTGGAACTTGAGTAGTTTCACGCATATAACCTTACACACAATTTGGCTGTCTCTAAACAATAAATGTTGAATTTCTCTGTATTTATATGAAAACCGCTAGATATTGTTTGTGGAATCATATAAAAACGCCTTGTCAACTCCAGAAACAGCTGCGGACACTTCAAAATTTTAAAAAAGCTTCCTAGCTACATTACCATCATTACTATTACCGTAACCTGGTTTAGGTTGGTCAACTATTAGCGACATTTGTTTCTTAAATTGCTCTTGAAGAATTTTTTTGCTGCTTTCAACATTATTTTTATTTTCTTCAGTGACTCGCCAAGATTTAACAGGTAATTTATATGCCAGTTGCAGAACAAATTCAAAAGTCCTTATCTAGACGTGCAGTACTAAAATGCCAAACGACAAGAAATCATCATTCACAGTTCCGGCCAACATTTGCTCTAAATCATTAAACTTTTAGATGTGGCACTACACAGAACGCACCGAAGAGAAGATTTCGTTTCAGTTACACAATTACATTACACAATTTGCCGTCTACCATCGTGAAAACTGTTTTATGTGCTACAGAATATTCTTTGTCACCGATTGTTACTTTTATGTCGTGCAATTTTAGAATTTGCTTGTCTATATCTCTTTTTTCATCTTTGGCAAGCTCTTCATTCTCTTTTCTATACTGGAAACTTATAGGCCTGCAATAACCAGAGGACGATAACCGAGGATTATTCCAGACAATAATATTTTTATTAATTTCCGATTCCAATCCCAATGGAACAAGAGATGTTAGGAATACGAACTTATCATCATCAAGTTCCGAGACGAATTTTTGTTTAAGTATATTGTGTGTGGCTGGAACTACCATTGAAGCCCCACTTTGAAACTAAAGTTAGAGAATTCGATAAATCTAAACATTTAACATCTTTTTGAGAGGACAAGAGACGACAATCAGCATGATCTACAATTTACTGCAGTGGTACCTCTACTTCACTTTCTGTTATTGAAATATTTTGTGGATAACATTTTGATTTTTCTTTTTGAACTAGTTTATAAGGTAGAAATATCTGCTTGGCATTACTTCGGACTACGTTGTATTGTTTTTTGTTTTTATAAATCAGCTTCTATTATCATGGATAGGACATCATTTAGGGGCAAATGCATTGTTTTTTGAACAAAACCTTTTTCTATGCATTCTTGCGCAAATCCTGGTATTTCGGTGGCCTTTTTGACAACGTCTGCTCGAAATATTTTACCACTTGCTCTCAATTGCATTTGTGCAGTAAAAGCTTCTGGTTGGGTTTCAGCACGCAATGCTGCTGTTTTCCTGCACTTTGTCTGCGCACTATTCGCTTGGAAATCTAATAGCAGCCGAAAGCCTCTTGAATGTCGAGTGGTTGGAAATATGCAATACCCTTCCAACCACCTCTTCTCAGTTTGCATAAATCTGTCGGCATGTCTATCGCATGGCATCCACTTTTAATTGTAATTGCCTTTTAAAGTGGCAGTGGACTGGAGATGATGTTTAATACAAAACGAACTTCTTAACGTCTTCAAACTTCTCACTGAACGAAACGTCTAAAAAAACACTACTCGCAGTGAATTTAATTTCTTCAATTTCTAAATTTTGCGCAAAGGAATTTCACTTTTCTCTTCACTTTTACTTTATTAGAGCTTCTATTATCACACTACTTTGGCAGATTTAAAACTCCCTTGCGCGAAATTGAAATATTCAAATTCTAAAATAAAATTGAGTAGTAAGATTAGAATGCTCATTTCTTTTCAATTTCATCATTAAGATTTGTTTTTAGTTTGTTAATTTATTACATACCTGTACTTGAATTCGACATAATAATTAGGAACAAAAATTATAAAGGAAAAGAAAACTGCATGAAAACTTCTTTAGCATCTGCGAAACGGCGTAATGATTCCGGCTGATACCAACAACAAATGTAACGAATTAAAATGTTCAAATAGTCAGTCTGGGACCTCACGTGTTCACTTTTTGATCTACCACATTATCTACGTTTTTTAGTCGTAAATAATTCTCAAAACAACACTAAATCAAAATTAAGATTTTGAGCGTTATTACTGAAGAAACGCCCCCAGTGTGGGTGGGTCAGACGAGAGCTCATGGATAGCTGCTATGACACCGTTGACCGTCGATCAATACTAGCTATGCAGAGTCCAAGCCAAGCGGGGTACAAGCCAAACGGAGTGTAAGCGAGTCGCGATATCCAAAACTTCCAAAGCTTAAGAAGAAACTTCACAAAGAACGTCAAACAAAGAATTCAACCGCGCTTACTAAGCCAACCCAAAATAACTAACAATAAAAAGGGGGCGCGATATTTTTTAAAAAAGAAGGAACACTAACTTTGAAAATAGCAAAAGAATTGTTGCAACGCAACATGGTTAACACAGCAACGGAAAGATTTCTTCTTACTTTCACTACTATTACGTTGTTAACAAACATGACTGATTTTGGTAACATCTTAACTATAATTGAATGACTGATCATTACTGTAATGCGAATGTTGACCACGACGATGACCAGAAAAAGATCTTTGGCAAGAACCACTGTATGCTCGTTACTTCTCTCTGAACTGACTAATTTAACACACTTTATCAATATTAGAAAATGACGTATTTAAACTGAACTCTTTATAACAGCTTCCATGTACACTTCAGAGGTTGGATAATCCACGTACCAATTTATCTCGAAGAGTTTCATCAAGATAATTTCTAAATTTGTAAGAAATTAAACATTGTTTAATTATTGAGATATGTATAATCTGTCAAAGACTAATTTTTTAAAAAAAATTTGTACATTTCTGCAAAAGTACATTTCTTTGTGGAAAACTTACTTGTATGACACTCGTCAGATGTATACTGGCTGGTGTTTTGGGACTTAAACTTTCACGCAAAGATCTATACTTTTCAGCTCCCATTCATAAACAAAGTCGGCTTACTTCTCCGCTTCAAAATAAAGCTCGAAAAGCTCAAAAAAAAAGATTCAAAGGGTTCTGAATGTTGTTCAACTGTTGGGACAGGAAGATTTACTGATTTACTTCCAGAACTGATAGATATACAATGTAATATACAGCACGCACTAAACTCGGTTCTCTTTTTGCTAACCAGTAACGATTTGTAGTCGGGGGTTGTAAAATCATTCTAAATAAAATAAAATCTCTAGGAGCTGATAATTCATTTGCTTCTTTCTGATTACTTTCATGTTTTTGCGTTTATGGATCACAGTGCAGCGGCAACAATCGAATTCATAAGTAAAGGAAAAACAGGAAGAAACAGAGATCAACTAGCAACGAAGGTCCGTCTTACGGACAGCAGAGACAATTCAATCTACAAGTAAAAGCGGACAGAACGAAACGCTCAGGATAAGGGTACCTTATTTTCTTTTGGGCTCACTAAGTACTTATTATTCTTGGAAAATACTTTGTAACTGGTACACTGGCTCGCAGTATTCACTAATGTGAACTGTCTGTTTGACGGTTGGGCGCTTGCACTTATACGTTGGTTGTTCCAAAGGTTTTGAGATTTGATGAAAAAGAAAGCAATTGATGAAATATTTTTATTGGATTTTATAGCCTAGCTTGTTTTGAGTTATCAGGCCAAGTTGCAACCTGTTTCTGCTATTTACTTGTTTTTTTATAGTATTTTAAATTAAATGCTACAATGGAGTTGAAGTGTGAGCATTTTTGTGCAATTATTTACTATGATTTCAATACGCGTTGAATGTGGATGAGTGTGTGAAAAGATTAAATGATGTTTTTGGTGAAGAAAGTCCTTCTAGGGCAACATTCCATCGGTAGTACAGGGAATTTAAACGAGAACGTACAACAATGACAGACGAAGAAAGTAGCGGACGACCTAACACTGCAGTCACTCCAGAAAATGCTAATGTCGTTGGAAATCTAATAAGAGATAATCGTCGATTAACTTGTTGAGAAATCCAAAATATTATCGGCATTGGATCGGCAGCAGTAGAAACGATTCTACACGAGCACCTACATGTTAAGAAACTTGTGTTAGGTTGAGTACCACATTCTCTTATTCAAGGACAGAAAAGCACACAGCTCGATTGGTACCGCTACGTGGCTAGGAAATTTGATAATGGAAATTTTAAGCGCATTTTTAATATTGTTACTGGAGACAAAAGTTGAATATACCAATCAGATTCAGCATTAAAAGGACAATCCCGAGTGTGGGTGTTCAAATGTGAGAAAGACCAACAAAAGTAAGAAGATCAAGAAGCGTTGAAAGAAAATGATCGCCAGTTTCTTGCCTCAGTGCCTCTTGAGACACAAACGACTGTTACCGCTGAGTTGTATGTTACCATCTGTCTACCACAAGTCTTTCGGGCAATCGAAGAAAAGCTATTGAGGGCGGGATTGCGTGCATTCAACTTTATCACCACAATGCTGCTGCACATGCAGCCGGTGGAACATCCGATTTTTTGTGGGATAATTTGATTTCCACAGTCGGGCGCCCAGCATATACTCCGGACTTGGCGCCGCGCGTTTTTATTTTATTTCCTAAAATAAAAAAGAAGTCGTTTAGAGTCCCCTAAAGATGCGTTGGTGACATTTGAAAAAGAGATACGAGCATTATCTGAAGAAACGTGGAAACTGTTTTAAAAACTGTTTTTTTCGAATGAAACTATATATAATAGATGCTGATGATGAATACTTTGAACAAATTTAATTAAAAACTTTTTAAAAAAATTTTGCGTGTTTGATTCTCAAAACTTTTGGAACAACCTACATACTGATTAGTTCCCTTATATTAGCAAGTTTGAGGAGCGGAAACGCTAGCAATGGGGCGAACTGGTACGCTTGGGGAATCGGCGTGCGGCTTGCATCGTTAATGATTAATATCATTAAATTCCACAGCTTAAATTAATTACAACAGCAAATAATATTAAATTACAGATAATTGTACAGTGAATTAAACTCAAATATTACCTACATATTTAGCGGTGGGTAATAATATGGGTAACTTCGTTACAGATTACTTGGAAATCTGAATTGGGGTTCCTATGGCTCCTGCCGCATTCCGTATTTCATTTTCCATAATCGCCTATTTTAGGCATTATTCTTCTCCAGATTGCGTGCTCTCATTGCTGTTTGTATTCCTTGAATCTATTTCAATCGCGGTCGACCTCTCTGTCGTCCATTCTCTGGTTGGTATCTAAGAACCCTTTTTGGTATTCTTCCTCCTTCCATTTTAATCAGATATCCATACCATAATAGCTGTTTCCGTTTAATACTTTGGATTATTCTGTTCTTCATAGCTGCACGTTCCCTGATTTCTTCGTTAGGTATATGTTGTAATATAGACACGAAAAAATCCATTTCTACAATTTCTATTTTCTTTCGGTTTCTTTCTGTGATAGTCCAACATTCGGCCCCATAGGTTGTGATGGGTTCTACAACAGCTCTGTACATATTTATTTTGGTCTGTAGGCCAATTTTCGTAGACCAGAGAAGGGAGTTTAATATTTGTTTGGCTTTTTTCATTGTCTTATTCTAGCCCTTACATATTCTTCATATGGGCCGTCATAGCTACTTGTGCTTCCTAAATACTTATCGTCATTACATGCCTTGATAATAACATTTTCTGCTACCTGAAAGTCCGCTTCTGTTTGTCCAATACACAGGTACTCAGTTTTCTTGACATTTATTTTTAATCTCCATTTCCCATATTCTTCTAATAACTTTCTCATCATGTAGGAAATATTTTCTTCATTCCCGGTTATTACAATTCGGTCGTCAGCAAATAAAAGCGTATACAGGAAGTTTACATTTATTTGTATTCCCACCCTGAAGCACTTCTTCTTTCAATTCTCTGCTGCACTCTGAATATATATTTTAAACAGCGTTGACGACAGGAAACAACCTTGTTTTAGGGCTTTATTAATTGAAAAGGGTTCGGAGACTTCCTTTCCTATTTTTACCATTCTCCTGACGTTTCTATAGATATTAAGAATACGTCCTTTAAAACTTCAAAAAGTTTACACAGTCGTAAGCCTTTTCAAGGTCGATGAAAGCCACATGAGTGTCTAAATTTCTTTCAACTCGTGTCTCTATCATGTCTTAAAACAAAGACGTTATCTCTGCATGAACGTCCCGCACGAAATCCGCTCTGTTTCTCACTTATACTTATTTCATTCTCGATTCTGTTTTTCAGAATTCGACCGGACAGCCTTCCTACTAAGCTGGTCACACTAATTCCTCGATAGTTGTTGCAGCCTTTCGTATCTTCCTTTTTATACAAGTAGATGCAGCTAATCATTAAAATATTGAAGTCTTTGGGTATATTTTCTCCATCTAACAGTAATTTGTTAAATATCTTTACTAGCACCTCCGACAGAATGCTTGGTTCATATTTTATCAGCTCAAGCTCCTCAGGAGTAATTGATATTCTATATTACCTCTTTCTGGACTGTTGGTTAGTTTAATTTCTAACTGTTTATATTCGTTTTTATTTTCCTTTAATAGTTTTTAAAATGTTCGATCCATGTGCTCATATTAATTAGTGGGATGTTGGGTTTTTTCTGTTACATCTTTTCTTATATTCTTTATCGTTTTCCAAGCTTGAGCTACCCTTGTGCCTCCCATATACCTGTTTAGTACTTCACTTTTTTTGGTTTTCTCTGCCAACATAATTTTTTATTTCTCTATTCATTCTGATGTAATGTTTCCGATCTTCTGGATCTTGAATGTTCGACCACTACTGGTATAGTTCTTTTCTTTTACTTTCTTTTTTATATTTTGTATCTACCATTCTGGGTTCGTTTTCTTATATTGTTTTTTTATTTCTAGGGCATCTGAAGCTGCGTTGTGTTTACTTACTTTAATTTCTTCATACATTTTTTTTGATGTCTGTTCTTGTATGCTCTCTAGTTTCTTTGCTAATCTAATTTTATATAAAAATTGTAGACTCGTCTCTCAGGCTCTCTAGGTTATATTTTTTTGTTTCAATTTTATTTTCGCCGCGTTTTTGTGCCCTTTGGCTTTGATTTAGTTTGTTGTTTGTCTTATAATAAGTACGAACTATTGCTTGTAACCTCTTCTCCATGTGTTCTTACGATGTTACTGTTTTGTGCTGTACCCGTACGGGCATTGGAATTTCCCTTTAATCGTATTTCCTTTCGAGGATGTATAACATTTAAGAGCTTCGTCAGATTATTATAAAACTCATCTTTCACTCTTTATTGGCGTCATCTGTAGGCTCATATACACTTATAATAACAATGTTATGTCCTATCGTTTTTAGCTCAACTGGTATCATCCTCTCATCTATTTTCTGCCATCCTTTTATAAAGTGTTTTAATCTTCGGTGTAATACTATTGATATTCCTCTCTTTGCCTTATCGCTTTTTCTAACACCGCTATATAAATGTATGTACTGACCCATCATCATTTCTTTCTTCTTCGTCTCTGTTAGTACACCTATTTTAATATTTCTTTTCTCTGATTCGTCGAATACTTTTCTTTGCTTTGTGTTTAAACCCTGCACGTTTCAGGGTTCCAGGTAGCCAGATTCATAATCCTTCTCTTTTGCCTAAGTCTTTTTTGTAAAAATCCGTCCTGTTTCCGAGGCTGGTGAATAAGATTTTTAGTACTTCAAATTTTTCCCGAGTAATGGGTTACTAGCCCAACGCCTCGACCCCCAACTTAAAGGACCAGAATTGTCTGTCGGGATTTATTTCCGTAGCCGATATGTTCCAGTTTGGGCGCCAGAAACGCGTCTTTCACACTCTCTCTTCCGCTACATAAAGCACGTCCATTGTACGCCATGCACCCAGTTGTTACGTGACATACAGAAGTCTTCGAGGACGTGAGAATAGGATTTGCTGATAGAGCGGAGTTCTATTTCTAGAACCTTCGACTCTTCCGCCGGAAGACAGTGGACATTTCTCAGAATTTTGTTATAGTATGAAAATCGGCATTTCATACCGTCTCTGAGATCCTTTACCAGCCTTTAACCACCCTGAAACAAATTCAATAAGCTATAAGATATCTAGATAAAAAAAAGTGTGACTAATTTCAGAGACTAATTTCAATAAGCTTTCTACCTGCTTGATTTTTAAATTGTATCTAGTGCTAGATATAATTAAAAACCAAGCAAGAAATGTACTAACTAATAAAATCAATATGTTGTCTACCTGCCTCTGAAATTGGTCTCAATGACAACAAACTTTAAAACTGTGTAGAGATATTCATACAATAGGTGATGAATTCATAGTTTTGTCTTTGGAAAGTATTTGCCAAATTTGTTGAAAGATCTATTAAGTGTTAATGTTCAGCAATATAACTCTTAACCTAACTAGTTGACAACCTTTGATGTACTAACTATAATGTACTAACATTCTGATTCGCCAGCAAGGCAACCAAAGATATATTGGCATTTGTACCATAATTCAATTCCTTTCTCAACAATTATTGTCGTTTACTACTTACTACAGTACTATCCGTTCTTTAGATCGATCTGCCTTTTCCATAATCTTCAACCACATTGCTCTTTGGGTATCATCATTGCCCCCTACCACATAGATGAGAAATCTGACGTTAGAGGATTAGCAGTATAAAAGGAAAACTAACACCAATTGTATTAAAACTTAAACAGTTTCTCCCTTTTTATATGTTAACTTGAATCTTTAAGATAGCTGCCGTCAACTTTTTTTTTATAAACTTGTAGATATCTGAAATCACTACTTAGAAGGTTTCAGATGGTTGCTATACCCCGTAGTAGTGAAGTCAAGTGTTTTTCTCTCCGGAACATTCCGGACAGCCATCAGCTTTCAGTCTTCCTTAAAGGTTACTTGCTCACAACATATTAAGACAAAATCTAGCAGCTAAATATTCTCTAATAATTCTTCCCATCTTAGGCCTGAGAAATTAAAAATAAGATTTAGACATTCGTTCACAATTCTGATGATAATGATGATGTCAATGTTGATTTCCCGCCGGAGGCGGGAGGTCGTTATAAGTCCCTCCGGGGACTTTATCAGCCTATCAGGATGCAAATATTACTGGTGAGCGAGGCAGAGGATGTTCATCGGCACTCGACCAACCGTTGGAAAGCGGAATGGTAGTTTGGCTCTGTATGAACTCGATTGTAGTGTCACGAGGAGGGCTGCGTCTGGTACTGTAGCTGATGTTAATGCTGAAGGGTGAAGGTGAGCTGGGCGGCATTTGGCGGTTGGCGGTTTGTGATATACCTGAATTATAGTGGACGGAGCTCGTAGGGGTAACTTGTTGACTTGTAGATGAATTTGGTGGAAAAGGGGTTTTGAGGGCGTCGAAATTTGCCGCAGACTTTTGGTGTTGGATGATACGTTGGCGGATGATCTTATGAAGCCGCTTCGTGACGTTGATACGGCCCAGGATAGCGTCAAAACATTTTTGTTGATATAGGGGTCAATGACTCCTATGTAACGGAAGTGAATTAGGTACTACCATGTCGTAGCGATGGTGATGTGCCGAATTGGAGTGGAGAAGGCCGGTGTTGGGCCCGCGACAGGAACGGTGGATATGATTAGATATCCATCTTCTGTCACGGGTGATGTTGGAGTTGATTCTGGTGGTTGTTGGAGAGGTGCACAACGTTCGCAGGTCGAGGCGAACTGACACTCGCAAAATAACTTGGTGTTGGTGTTGTTACGGCATACAAACAGTTTTCAGAGCCACACCCCTACTCGCGCGGTGTAGGGGTTGAGCTCGGTAGCGGCCGCTAGGAGTAGACGGTGACAGCGGTGAAGGGGACTTCGGGGCCGTAAACCTACTTGCGGCTGGAAAAAGACACCGGCTCTGGGGGCCTGCGCCGACCCACGATACGTAGGGAACTCCGGCTGGAAGGCCGGCGCCACTACTGGGCCTTCGCCCTCCGGAACAAAGGTTGCCAGTAGCAGCTGAAACAGGACGCACCGCCCGGGGTGAATTGCCGGGGGGCGAATGCGTCTGACACGGGCCAATGCATAGCACTGGGTAAGGAGCGGCAGGGACCACTGCCGACGTCTGCACCGAAAGAACACTACGCGGAACTGTCACAATTCTTAGATAATTACACATCCTGCAACTAGCTTTCCGCTTTACTTTTGATCTTTACTCTGCCATGTCTTGTTTTTCAGCCACAACAGGTTCACAAATTAAAATCCTACTGCTTAGCTTTGCTTTTAACAGGTATTTTCTCCTTATTATTAGTTTTGAGTCAGCTTAAGCTGATTTTTGGAGTAGATTACGGCATGTCGTGATTGTGCTGAACAAACTAAGATCAATTTCGTTAGAGAACTTGTATCTTTCTGTACTCATTACTTCTCGCCTCTGATCAACTGATTTTGCCAAAGCGCAAGCAGTCTTTGTTGAACCTTTTAAATAAACTGAATGCAAATCTTATGACATAGATTATGTACAAATAAGGGTGCAAAAATTGCAATATTATTTACATTTAATTCATTTAATTCCGTTAATATTATGTTTCACAGAGTAATCAAGACCAATAAATGGTTAAAAGTGGGTTTCATTTGCAAAAGCCCGTATTTAAAACCGAGATATTTTGCTAGGTATGTATATAATATTACATACAATCTACATCTGTCTAGATTACACTAATACATTGCACAAAACAAATCAATACGTTGCAGAAAGTGAAACATTTGTTTTATAAACAGATTTTAAATTGACGTCATTCACTAATTAAGAAAAAAAACATTGTCGGGAAACTCGAGAATAATCTGCAAAACAAGACTAAAAAACGACAAAATCAAAAGAAATGCTGTTAACGAACATTTGACTATTGTGGTATATTATTAATTATTGTTTAGGGCACTTACTGCAGTAAAATACACTTCAATTATTAACATGCCCTCTTGAAAAATCTATTTTTGCTGATTTAATTTCCCTGTGTATAAATAAAACTTAAAAGTCACATTAACGTTTTGAATTTCAAATGGAAACGAATTGCACTAGAAGTTAAATAAAAGTCTGTTTATTCTGTGTTGTTTGTAATACAAGCTCCACTTTTATGTAAAAGCCAGTAGTGTTCGGTGATGGGAAAAAGCTTCAGCGCTAAAGTAAACAGCCGATAGTTATGAATGAATTTTCAAATGTTGTTACAGCGAATGTGGATTTTTCTAGTCAAGTGCCGTTTTTCAACAGGCTAGTCAGAATTTAATTAATTTTAACGTAAAAAATTTTCCCTGTAGAAACCATTTCGTGGTCTTTTCCGAGAAATCCCTAGAAACCCTTAACGGTAAATTTCGTATTGATGTCAGTAGTCTGTAACTTCTGAAGTGTTATTTAATGGTTGTTGGCAAATTGTTTGATTTTGGTTTGCTATCTAAACCGACCACGTTTTTTAGGGGTCAAATGTCAAACTGCTTTTCCCATATGTCATCCGTTTCACTCGAATATCCCAACTTTGAGAGATATATAAAGAGTTTTAAAACGCAAAAAGGGAAAGAGCTGTGAAAAATTGAACACGATAGGTTGGTTATAAATTGTGTAGGAAAATGCTGAAAGTAATATTAAGCTCTTATTCTTCTGACGCCTCATTTACTTTTATTAGATTATAAATTCCATTTAAAATTTTTTACGCATATTCTTGTCATCACAGAAATTTTATTATATTTATTGCAGGCACATAAAATAGAAAGTAAAACAGAAGAGGGTAAAGTATGACCTTTCGAAAGAGCGAGTCAAAATAAACATTGCTGAAACAATAATTATTGTTATCTGTGGTAAGTAATTAAAGGTGATCGTGTTTAACGTATTATTGTATTAAACAAGTTTGTTCTTGATATTTAATTTCCAGTAATTTTCTTCCACGCTTTATTATTTTTGACAAATACCACGCAATTCATCTTTTCGTAATGGAATGCATAGTTGGTCATGACTTCACTGAAAAGATTATTATATACGCAGATTGCTGTGGATTTATTGAAAAATTATAATCTAGCAATATCGGTCTGGTATATTGAGAAAACGAATCCTCTACAACCGGTATCATTTGAAATGGAACCCATTAAAGCAATTTTTCGCTACAACCACAAACTTTACAATCTCTAACATACTTAACAGTATCCTATCGCTGCTCATACTAGCTGAATATGACACGAAGTCTAAAAGAAAAAACAAGATGACCCACTACAAGGGGATCGTGACACTTCTCAATTATTTTCCTGACTTGAGTGAGGTTTACAAACTAGTAATTTCTACGAAACTGAGTTTGATTTAAATCAAATTTTATTCGCGTCATGCTTAAATACAAACCCATTTCCAATACACCATTGGGGATACATTTTAGAATTTAAACGACAATTTTTTACATTTACATAAAATGGGCAAACGATATGTGACCTATCAAAAATATGATATATAGCTATTTCACAGACCGTTTAGGCCCATAGCTTAGTAATGTTCTTATATTCTTTGCGATTTCTTGCTTTTTCTTTCCAGCTTTCTATCCGTTTTTCTCGTATGTTTTCCATAACTTCCTCATTCCATCTTTTTCTTGGTCTTCCTCCCTTCTTTGCTGTTATATTAATCTAAATTTTTTCTAAATGTCTAAATCATTGCATTCTTCTCCCTTTCACCACCTCTGTTACGTTTAGATTTTTATATATTTCGTATATTCCATTCTATTTTTTTTTTCTCAACCTATTTCTGTTTTCTTTCCACCTTATTGTTCGTATTATCTTTCTTGTTCACGTTTCTATTTTTTCCTAATATATTTTGCTTAACACTTAAGTCTCGATCCCGTGCAATAAAGTTGGTTGCACTATTGTCCTATAAATCCTAAGTTTTGCCTTCCACGAAACATCTTTTGCTGCTATTATTTTACCTAATGCGTCCGAGCACTTATTGCTTTTTAAAAGTCTCGCTTCTACTTCCTGCCCTTTGTTATATTTATCTGTTATTAACACTTCTGGATATGTGTAACTGTCTATTTTTTGAACATTTATCGTTTTTTTTATTTTTCAATGTTGTTGTCTCTCCTTTGTGTTTTGCTTTTTTACTTCTACACTTATGTAATTACTCTTCCTCTCATTTACCTGTAGGGCTATTTTCTTTGCTTCATTTATCAATCTGGATGTTATTCTTACAGCTTCTGCTTTGCTTCTTCATAATAGAACTAAATTATCCGCGCAGGCGAGACATTGGCACCTTTTGTTTGTAAGTGTAACTGTTCTGTTCAGTTCACTTTTTCTTATTATATGTTCTAATATTATATTGAATGGTGCTGTCTTTAGAGGGTCACCTTGTCTTAATCTATTGTTTACTATGAAACTCTCTTGTATTTTCACTTTGTTTTTTGTGTTTTCCGTAGTCATTTTGATTTGCTGTATTAGTTTTGGTATTCTACATTGTATTAAGATTTCGGACATCTTTTTCCTACTTATTGAACATTTTTTCTGGAAATGTCTGAACATCAGGTGTATCGGAATCCTATATTCGTAACATGCTGTTAATGTTTGCTTCATTATAGATATTTGATCTATTGTTGATCTGCTTTTCCTAAAACTCTCCTGGTATTCTCCTATTAGGTCTTCTGCAAACTTGTCTACTTTGAGTTGGACTGGTCGCTAATACTTTGTATATTACATCCAGTAGGTCAATCCCTCTAAAAGTTTTGCAATCTGTAACGTCCCCTTTGTTACATATTGGTACTACTACTGCACTGTTTCATGTTTCGGACATTCTTCTTTGTTTCCCTATTTTTTTTTATAAGTGCATATATTTTATCTTTCACGTAATACCTCTCTCTCATTTTAACGTGGTCTTTTACAATTCTGTTTTTCCTGCGCTTTCAATATTTTTCATTCTAGGTGTTATTTCTTTAATTTCTTGTCTTGTGGGCTCTAGCATTTCTTCTCTCATTAATTCGTCCCATGTTTCTTCATTTTTTGTTTTCTTTTTCCTCTTGTATCTCTTCTTCACTGTCTAACGTTTCTTCAGAATATTCTCTCCATCTTAGTAATGCCAGCTTCTCGTCTGCTATTAAGTTTTCTTCCTTGTCTGTGCAATATAATGTTTAATTTTGAAATCTTCATTTTTCTTTCTTTATATCCATTTACAAAATTCTGATTACATTTTTCTCACATTTTTCCTCTATAGCTCTAATTGCATTGCCTTTGTTATTTCTTTTTGCTGCCTTGTAGATGTATTTAGCTTTCTTTGGTTGTAGTAGTCTAATTTGTCCTCTTCTGCATTAGTCCTTGGTCATTTTTCTCTTGCTATCTTTCTATTTTGTTATTCTATTCTGCATTCTTCGGTTATCTATGCTTTAATATATATTTTCTTGATGCATCTTTCATTACTTCATGTAGAGTATTTCATTCCTTTTCTCTATTATATTCATCTATTTGTTTTTCTTCGTTGTATTTTCCATGTATGTGTTGGTATTTGTCCCTTATTTTTACGTTGTTAAAATCTTGCATATTAGATCTCTCTCTCTTTCTTTCTTGCACTTTAATTATCTTTGCTATTGGCTGTCTCCTTTCCACTTTTACCAAAAAATGATTTGAGTTACACTCTGCTCCTTTACAACTTTTAATCTTAGCGACAGATTTTGAATGTTGCTCTTGTATTAGCATATGGTCTATTTGGTTTGTCCTCGTTCTACCAGAGATAATGCATGTCTCTTTATGTATCTTTTTTGTAAAATGTGTACTCATTATCTCAATGTTTCTTTCTCCTGCGAAGTTTATTAGTCTTATCCCAGCTATGTTCATTCTAATATTTTTTTTATTTCTTTTATTAAGTTTTTTACTTGTATGTTTAATGTTTTCATTACCAAATTTTCTTTCTTCCTTTCTTCATTAGCCTTTAACGTTGCCCGGGTCATCTCATTATTCCTCTTTTATTTCTTAGTTTTTGTAGTTTTTTGGAGACTCTTCTGAGCGGGTCGCTCCTCCTGCTTTTTGCTCTTGCTTTTTTTTCTGTACATGTTTCATGTACATACCTGTTTATTAATTGTTAATTTCTGGTGAGCTATCTTGACAATGTTTCCTGTTCTTTTTTCTTTTTTTGTGATATTTTTTATCTTTTTTTGTATTCCTTTCTCGCTTTGCTATATAAATCTTTGTGTTTTGAAGCTTATTCTTGTTTCTCATTATTTCTATTTTTTGTCCCCAACATCCTATTGTTGCTATTGAACTTTTACGGTTCTCTTCCTTGGCTTTGATTTTTGATCTCCACTTTTATTCCCACTTCTTTTTCTATTATGTTGTCTAGCCTTCTTTTTATGTTTTTATTTGGGCCTATCTTTATCCCTTTTATGACTACATTATTTTTTTGCTTTCCTTTTCTTGCCTCTCTAATCTGCCCTTTAATACCCTTATTCTCTTTATTATTTAGTGTTTTTCTTTTCTCTGTAATTATTCCTTTACCTTCTAAATCTCTTGTTCGATCCTTTTTATTTTTTAGATTACTTTGTCTTGACCACTTCTATATTCTTTCTTCAATTCTTCTTTCATATTTATTAATATTTCATTATTTGGGCTTCCATTTCTGTTTCGTGGTCTTCTCTCTCGTTCTGTTTTAGTTTATCTATCTTCTCATCATATCTGATCCTTTATTTTTGCCCTTTTTCTTATCAGGGGTTTCTGCAATTTTCTTGTTTTTCTGATATACTTCTAACTGTTTTTCTAGTTCCTAGGTTTCTATACTATTTTTTTGATTCTCCTTTTTATACAATCGGTTATCCTACCCGTGCTCTTAGCTAGCTGCTTCTCTGAGTTTGTGTTATGTTATTTATACAACAGGTTTATTGTTTTTATTTATAAATCTATTTGTAGTTACCGCGCTATATTGATCAAGCATACATCTAAAGCCGTGTTTACATACCCGCGTACGTGCTCATGCCCGCGCTCGAAAACCTAACGCGCGCATAGTGTACAGGGCAACGAGCTGTACTACGCGTACGAGCCGCTGGCTCGCCAGGTTCGTTCCTTCAAAGGAAAAGCGTGTCTAGACTTGCAAGTCTGTGGAAGGAATTTAATTTAATTTATATTTCTATATACAAGGTAAAAAAGATGCTAAAAGTCTCAAAGTGACGACTAGTCCTTCCTGTGCGAAAATTGATTTTCGAAACCTCGTATTATTCCTAGTAATTCTAGGCCAACGGCATTAAGTAGAAACTCAAACTCAGTTCTATAAATTCTATAAAATTCCCTAAAAATGTAAATTCTTCCACCCGCAAATCATTTATCATATTGTTTCCACTGCACCGTTTTCTGGATGCATAAATTGACGTAACCCAATAGTTTGTCTTCTTTTTGTGTTTCATTAAGCAACAAATGCATTAAAATAAAGATCCCACTAACAGCTAACAGGAGTTCGTCATTACTTATCCTCTATTTTATAAAAGTAGTTCAAAATTGATTTGATGATATTTTAATATTTTAACGAGTATTGCTCGCAAATGTCCCAAACAATTCATTCGCGAGTCCTGTAAGCTTTGCGAGTACGAGCACAAGCACTCGCATGTAAACGCGGCTTAATATATTAAATTCGCTTATTGTTATCGCACTGTACTCGTAGGATTTAAATATTTAACTTGCCCGCTGTTTACTGCGGTATTTCAGCGCGCATTTGTTCTTGTCACAAAGTTCTGTTTTATCTGCGTTTATTAATTCTACACTGCTAATTGCAGTTACGATTTCACTTCTCATTTATAAACAACGGTGCTGGAGCGATTCGAAAAGAAGCAATCCCTACTGCAAATTCGAGGGCTTCTTTGACAATTGAGATCCAGAAGAATGCGTCTCATCAAAAATCGATCTTTTTAGCTCTAAGGTTGTCCTTTTCAAGGACGTACTTGCCCAATTTTTTATATCCTTTTTAGTTGATTTTGATTGGGAAAAAAGTAGATGAGCCCTCTTTTTGTGTCCTTTTTGACAGCGCATCCGAAGATGTTAACCCTGTCTCTCTCTGGCAGCTCCGCTTACCGCGCCGAAAACGTCCTAAAGAAAACTATTTCTCTTTCTTTCTCTAAAACGCTCTCAGATGCGCGCACACTATTGGCTGGTGATTAGACAGGTACGCGAGATCTCCCCGCCGCCGTTAAAAACAAATATGTCGCGATGGGAACTTTGGGTTAGGTTGGAGTTAGAAATGTTTAGAATTGACGTTTCTGAAAAACGCAGAAGTTAACCGAATCAAGTTGGATTTTATAAGGAGGAAAGGAGGATGCCACTAGAACGCAAATGTCGGAAAATATCGTCAATCCGATCTTCCGAACGGTTTCTGAATTCATAGCCAGGGGCCGAGTTCATAGTTTTTGAAGTTTGTTGTTATGTAGTTCATTGTTTAATTAATGTGCACAAATATAGAATGTATCGTTTGTGAGTCACAAACTCAGCATCGGAGGTTTTACGCCAGACTCAAGCATTTTTACGTCCAACGCAAGCTTTCATGTCATTTACTATTCTATTCGATTACCTTATACAATTGCTAGTGATCCTATGTAATCACGCAAATCTCATTACTAGCAATTATTTCATCGACGTCAAGAATTAGAGAAAATCTTAAAAATATGCATCCCTCCTTAGTAATCACGACTTTTTGATTACGTCCAACCTGAAAATTATGCAGCTGCTGAAAAGCTGCTATGAAATAATTTACAAGCTCTTAGACCTTAACAAGAATAGACAATAGCAATATACACATTTCATTTCAAAACAAAAATACACCTGACTTTCAACACTACATAGTAAATAACTCTAAAAAAATAAAAAGTATAAAGAAGGGAGTGGGCGACGAAGGTCAACGTAAACGAACGATCTCTTTGTAATACCATCTAATACAGGATAAAATAAAAAGTGTACATTTCTTTAGTAAATTTAAAGTATATTCCATTTACTGAAAATCCAGTTGATTTTTATAAACCTTTTATAGTAGATATTTACTTCTTATAGTTCAAGAAATAAATCGAAATACAGAGCAGTAAATTATATCTGGTATAGCTAACGAAACTTTACCAAAAAATTCTTTGTTAACTTACTGGACAGATACCAATTAGTTTAAACAAAAAAACCTACATTGAAAGACTATTCTAGTAGAAGCCTTCTGCAGAAAAGTAATGTGGGGATATATACTGGTATGTTCAGAAAGCGGTTTGAGTTACTTTTATCGAATTTACATTTTGCGAACAACAAGACACCAGATGCGTTTCAGGAATGGGAGCTTTCACTCTACAACTTTTATTTTCTCAGGCCCCTATAATCTGTCTGCGGGGGGCAGACCGTGACCACCCACATCCATCTCAGGTACTGAGCTTGGGGCTCGTCAGGCCTGTGCCCACTTCTTCCTAGAAGTTCCTCTCCTAGCTGTTGCCACGTGCATAACCTCTTATCCTCTTCCTGTCCTACCAAATTTTCCCAGAGCGCGAACAGTGGGAGGTTATAGTTCTGAAGGAAACCGTTTTATCCAATTTCCTCATACCCAAATCTTTTCTCACCACCGAAATACCAATTCATTCCTACACCCCAAAAACTACAAACAACATCACTCCAACTCTTGTCTTCACCACCACCGCCACCATTTCTGACCTCCAATCCATCCAACCGCCGCCACCAACCGATCAATGCAGCACTCCAGCATTCTAACACTACCAAAATCCAGAAGAACCGTCGCGACGCCAACGACGATGTCAAACATCACCGAATAAGAAATTCTTGAAGGCCACTCAAGCCGACTTCACTACTCTGCCCTCCAACAAAAAAGACATCCGAAGTTGCACTTACCTTTATCATCAGTACCGAAAGTAAATTGCGTCCAATCATCAACACTCCACTTCACACCAGGTCCAAGAGAAACTGAACAGCTTCTAAAGACGCCGCGCCGCCACAGCAAACGATAATAATAATATATATTGCCCATGACCTTTCGAAAAGAAAAGCCCATCTAATTGAAACGCTCAAAAAATAGAAAATTTAATCCTAAATCAGTATTGGATGAGAGCCACGATTGCACGCGAAAGTAATACACATGTTATCGTTGGAGAATGAAGAAATAAAAGAGA